>APFE030060584.1:54459-66928 GCA_000404065.3 Pinus taeda | reverse complement strand
CCATTAGTTGATATTGTGAAATGTGATTAGCACCTGGACCCACACCTTAAATATTATAAGCAAATGTTTCAAGTCCGTTAGGTCTTAACATAGGATAAACCTAACAACTAGCTATGTTTTTCAAACAACTAATGGATGGCTCACATCTCCCATCTCGTAGAAACCCAACAGGAGGTAAGAAAGGTATAAGGGACATTGCAATATTGCGATCTGCGATATTGCTTCGCAAATCATACAATCACTATCATCGCAGTACAATGGCTCGCCACCCTAGAAGCTTTCATCCCATTCTTCGATGCAAACATTTATGAGCATTAAAGCTAAGGGATATTGAATCATTAGTGGACATTTAGTGGGAAATAACTACATTTATGTGAAAAGCCCTTTATTTTGATATGATATCTTCTTATGTGCATTCAAATAATACTCCTTTTTACCACCTTTACAAGCTATCTGCATTATTTCATTTTTACGTCCATCTTTGTGTGTCTAATAGCTATTGTTCTTCATTTTAGGGAAAACCTACATAGGAAATCGTTGAGAAAAATGATGAAGAAAGGTAAGGCTATCACCTTTGAGAACACAGATATGACTCCCCTATTCATGGATACCACATGCACTAGAGAGAGAGGAACCTCTACATGTGAGGCTATGTACAACATATTGGAGGAGGAGTAGCCAAGGATTATGGAAACAAAAGTTACAGTTGACAGACATGATTCCTCAGACACTTCCATGATAGAGACGGCTTGCAGGTTTTTGCACTGCATAGCTGCTCGACTGAAGATAATCCCTTATAGCGACATGGTAAAATGGGTTATCTATGAAGCCGACATCTCAGATGGAGAATTCAAGACAAGAATCCAAGGGGTCATGGGATCTTTTACCTGGGACAACCTACGGCTTATGTACCACCTACCAGAGCCATAGGTCATCTACAATAGGCAATTCATCGAGAAGTTTGCTAAACAGAACAATGACCCACCGGACTGCACCTGCACCTGGTCGAATAATGAAGAGAAAATTAAGAAATACAAAAATGGTATGTACGTTGCTTCATCTATATGCCCCCCTTATAGTTTTTCAGCGGCTATGTTATGTAGACTATTGGGCAGACCTGATATTACTAAGTTCTCCCTAGAGTGGTTGTCATTAATAGATGCAGTTGTTAATGCAACTATAATGAATTGGACCATAATCCTGTCAGACAATTTAGGAAAAGAAAGTATCGATTATAGAAGGAGATGAAGTGTTGCTTCGAGGGTTTACCCTCAATTTTTTATGATCACCTATCTTATGGATGTTATTTGTTTTAATTGAAAATTCCCCATCATGGGATCAAAATGGACTGTTTGAAATCCAATTCCCATTCATATATACCACAAGGTCATGTAGGAATCCAATTTTCAGCCACTTTTTTTCAAGATTTGCCATGGAGTTATGCTCCCTATTCACAAGCGGCTTTATAATCAAGATGCCCCCAGGTTTTCCCAAGAAGATGAAGTTGACATCCCCCCCATGGCTAGATGGTTTGGGGAGGAAACATATACATACATCAGCATTTTTAGTAGCATCACCTTCCCCCATGTGCTCCCATACTATGTTCCAGATAAATTGATGGGTGGAGAGGTTGCTTATCAGGCAACTAGTGAGGGAGGAATAAACAAGACACTGAAAGAATAAAAAAAGGCCATTTGGCCTAAATTCCTTGTACAGTGTGGAGCATTCGCATTACATGACCTAGGGCATGCGTTCAAAGAAGAAGAGAACATGCTATCTCTGTAATTACCCAAATTCCATGGATGACAATATGACCCGTTCGACACTGTCGAGAATTTCACCACTTTGATGAAAATAAAAGTATTCAGTAATGAGGAGGATGTTTTTGATGATATAATTTTGTAGAAAAACACCTTCACCAAGGTGAAACATATGGCACAACTACTTTTTGACCGTGAATATCTGGAAAGATTTTATAGTTACAAAGAAATAAGGCTAGCAACGGTCCCATTGGACCAATTATTGATTGAACCAACAAGGGAGTCTACTCCCAATGTGACTATAGAAGGTGCCTCCAAAGAAATTTCCAAGTCCAATTCTAGAGCATATTCTCAAGAAAAATCTATCGGGAAATCATGACAGTCATTGCAAAATGGGAAAAGAAGAAGTATGGAGTCAGTAAAGGATACAACCCAATCTACACAGAAGATAGTTGAAGAAGCTTCAGCTAGCAAGAAGGATGAAATCCTTACTACCTCTGCACAACCAATAAAACCCATGGTGATTGACTTAGAGGAAGAATGGGATAATTTTAATAAAAGTATCAATATAAAGGAATAGGTGCCAGAGTTGCAAACTCCACAATAGAAAACAACTATGGAAATTACAGTGGAAGAAACTGCAAATGTACAAGAGGTAGAGCACATCCGTGTTACCCTCACCTCCGAAATAAGTTTTAGAATTGAAGAAATACCCCCTCTGGATGTATTCTGTAGCCCACAACATAAGGCCGTGGTGAAAAGGAAAAGAAAGAAAATGAAATTGGACTCTATAGCTTCTACTACCCCTAAAAATGAACTAATGGATTTTCTATGGAAGGAATCACCTATTGATCCATCCACCAACTTAACTAGACTCTCGCAGCTTGCAGGTGCTTATGCTACATTGACCATAGACAAAGAAATAGAAGTCCAAATGTTGTTTATAGAAAAATAAAATACAATAATGTTGCTTGAGCAACAATTACAACAAGTCAAATCTGACCAGCAAGCAGAGATACAGTTGGCCAAGCTTCAACAGGTATTTGAACAAATGCAAATAGAACATCAAACCAGCTTAGCCGAGAAGGAAGCACAGGTGTAGGAAATAACTGATCTACACAAAGACGATCTAAAAATTGATCAGTTTGTTGCCTAAGCACTTAGACTTAACTCCCAGTTGATACATCCGAAAGAATTACTGTGCCAAAAGATTTCACACTGGAAATGTTATTGTGAAACAAGTGATAAAATGACAAGAAAAGTCATAGAAATGTGACTTGAATATGATGAGATTTTTATAAAGGTCTATGATTTCATCACCTGGAACAATACAGAGGAGGGGAGAAAAGCCGACTTCCCCAAGCTAGAAGAATTGCATAAGGAAATTCTATTTGCGAGCTAGGATTCTCGGCTTAAAGAGCAGAAAATGCAACAGCAGACGTGGCGGCATCAACAAATCTTGTCATAGAAAATATCAATGAGAATTTGGATGGTTCTAATCTAGTGGCAGAATCCATTCCAAGGTTCCTTCCAAATGCGAAACAGCTTGAATAACAATGGAAATAGGTAGCGAAATAAAAAGCGAAAGTGATAAGGAAAATGACCAGGATAGATTGGGAGGCATATTGGCAACATTTGGTCAAGCCTCATAGCCAATGGATGACCCTGTGATGCCTAACCACTTCTACTGAGAAAATGGCACCAAGATTGACCAGTGCCATATTTGTTGGATAGTTGAAAGCTGAAGTCAGCCAACCAACACGGTTGAAGCCTATGGTGGATATTTGCGATCTGAAGGATCAAATGCAGCATAGTTAGTCACCTTGTTTACTTTCATTTTTATTTTATTTTTGCATAAATTGAGGCAGGTCATTTAAACCTCCTCAACTATTTTTCTAATAATCTATTTTTAGTTTTATAGTTTTAGTATCTAAACCCCTCTCATGCATTTAGAGAAAGGTCCAGAATTTTATCAGAAACTCTCTTCAAAACATGCACTTCTGTCCCTTTGAGGAAGTTATGGTGAAATATATGGAACAAGATTTATTTTTATCTGATTTAGCATCTTCTACTGAAATTGCACTTTTGTACTCTTAGATGGTGTTGAATGGATTGAAGATAGATTAATATTGCTGAAACACATGAGTAGGATGTATTATAAATGGTACCTTTATCTAGTAATCCTTTTTACTTATGTATTAAGCAATCATTTATTTCCGAATTATTTATGTATGAAAGTCTGAATCTTGATTACCATTATTGCACTTTTGTATGACGATGATCTTTATTTTATGTTGAATATATGAATAACTCTTTATGTGATATATCTTTTACAATCGTTTCAGCTAAATTTTTATAGGAAATGATTATTGTTAAAACGGATTCACTCTTAATCGCAATTGAATGATATTTATTACCAATTTCTTTTAGAAATTATTGTAGATCGCATACATCAAGTTTATCCCGGGTATATTTATAAGTAGATATTTCTTAAATTAGAATAAAATGCATTGTGTTTAATTACTTTAGATTAGATTACTTTTAGCTTAGGCATTATTCTAAAAAAAATCACACATCCCCCCATTAGCACAAGCATTAAATAGATAGAGAAACTGGTCCCATTATCCCCAGTCAGAGCCACTACTCCAAACGGAAAAGGAGCTGCCAATCAAGGCCCAGACCAGATGGTTTTTCCCCATGTAGAGGCAACGATTTTTGAGGCTTCAACAGCAGACATGGAATCCATTTTAAAGGTAGTAGACGACTTGGACTACTGTAACTCTCTATTATTTTCTATAACTTCATTCATATTTATAATAATATTTATTTATGTAATTGCTTTCATAGAACTATTTATTTCTCTGTTATTGCAAGTAAATGATTCATTTTTTCAGATATAATTTCTGGTGTATGAGTATGTATGTGGATTTTCAGCACTACTACTGATTGTTTATTGAAATGCTCATTTAGAAACCAGTCAAGCTATCTTGGAGGGTTAATCAAAAATGAGATTTGAACTTGGAACTTGTATAGGGATAGACCTTTATCTCCTTGAGTTGCTATCTATCTAATCGTTTAATTTTATAGATGTCATGATTCATACATGTGATGTATTTGAACTATTTTAGTATCGTGGCATGAATCTTTTGGTCCTTATGAATCTGTTGTATTAGGAGTTGGAGTTATTTACAATTAAGTGTCTAGTACCTACTTATTAGGCATTTAGTTGTTTATAATTATTTTCACAAGGATTAGATCTTGTGAATTATTTCACTGGTATAGTTCCTTCATTTTATTTCAATTCCTACACGCTTCTTTTCCCATCCTTTTAACTTGCTCTTGATTGAGAGAAAGATTGATCCTTCCTTCAATCGAGATATTTAGGATTATATACATCTTATATTATAATTTACATTTAGTTCTATTTTTTTCTTTCCAAAAGTCATCTTCCCAAAATGGAAAACTTTATTTGTGGCTTGGTTGAGCCCCTAATCAGCATAAGGATCACTTTCTTGCATGATCAACAAGAGGTTTAATCTGATGTCTCTTCTCTGTTGGTAGGTGAAAGCCATATTTTAAGCCAATGGATATAGAGAGAAGGTAACTGGACATAATTTAACCAGTCGGAACCACCATTTCAACGGAAAAGGAGCTGCTCTAAGTTCCCAATCGGATGGTCTCCCTTATCATGTTGTAGGTAGACATTTTCAAGTCGTCAATGTTTTTGGCACTAGAAGGTGGGCCTTGAGTTAGTTTATCTATTGAAATTTTGTTTTATCATTTTAAACTAATCATGGATCCTATATGCATTCCTACATTGGGCCATGCTTTCAACTCATCCAAACCTTCTAGGGGCATAACCAAGAAGCATATTGAGTCCTTGTCTAATTTAAAGTTTGATGGTGAGAGTAATTTTTTTTCCTTACATCATATTTGTAATTTTGTAGATATATGTGAATCTTTCAATATTACGACTGACAATGAGATCTGCTGTCTTTTTACTCTAACATTCTGAGGACAAATCCACAAATGGTTCAAAGTAATTCCAATGAAGTCAAATCATTCATGGAACCATTTCATGTAGGTATTTCTAAAAGCCCATCAAAATTATAACTATGTTAAGTTGTGTTTAAAATTAGATAATATTTTCTTGTACAAAGATGAATCTTTAGATGATTTTTCTAATAGATTTTGGTCACTTTGTTAATGGTTTAATTTATGTGATTTGTCTTCAAGTGAATATTTGATGAGCATTTTTCTTCTCTTGTTTCTTCTAATTTTGAAGATAATAAATTAAACAATGAAGAACAAGATACATATAATTCATTTATTAGCCTTGAATCAGGAAATGATTTTAGTGAGCTTGAACTTAAGCTTGAAATTAGATCACAACCTTCATCTTTAAAAAAGTGCAATTCACATTTTTTGTCTTCTGAAATGAATATTTCAAACATAAATGTAGAATCTGAAAATGTAACTGAAATAATTTCTAATGATTCTTGTGATCATCAACTAAGCCCAATAGAATCTAATCAACAACAAGATTTAAATAATGAATATGTTAATCAATATTCTATTAAGGTGAATTATGAAAATTCAGAACACATTTCTACAACTTAAAGAATTTTATTAAACCAAAATTATTATAATAGGGCAAATTGTCAAGATGACACTTTTCAGCCAACATTATATTCTGGTAGTCATTATTTTCTTTACCCTGATATATTTTTAGATCAGATTTCATTAAATAATGACCATTTTAATGTTTCAGTTGAAAATAATTTTATCATTAGTTTTGAAATTTCTGAAATTATCACTCATTCAGAGAATAATTCTTTGGTCATTAACTCTCTTCCAAAATCTTCTTCTCACATATTTTATGACTTTGTTAATTCAGATTAGCCATTTGATTTCAAACAGAAGGAGGTAATTTATGATCAATATCGTGATGATGATGATGATGACAAAAAATTACATTTTGGACAAAGTGAAATAATTTTAAAATCTGTTTTCTCTCATGAAGATTCACGTGATATGATTTTGTCTCCTATTGTTGAACATAGATTTTATCCTGAACATTTTGATGAGTTAGTTTTGTAGGAAACTTGAATCTATAACATTTTATTGGAATTCTCTTTTAGTGGCATTTTGATCACTAAATTTAATGATAGGTTCCAGAGTTTCCCTGTAACATCATGTTGTAATTTTAATGTCCATAGCGATATGGTTATGTTTGTTTTTTTCAATTCTCTCCTTATTTTTTCTTTTCCAATTTTTTATGCAAACATGTTCAATATCTTAGCATTGAACACCTTAGAGTTGCATTAAATAAAGACAATGAATATGTTATTCAAAATTTTAATCCTGAATATCAAAAACAAAAATCATTTTCAAACCAATTTTATGTTCATTTCATTTCAATTATCTCATTGTCAACAACATTTTATCTCTTGAGAGCGTTCCCTCACAATTTGCCTTCTACCTTCTCTTTTGGTTAGTTTTGAATCTCTTACAAATATACATCTATACTTTTATGATTCGATAGATATTTATTTGGAGACAACTTTGGATGAGAAATGGTTTTCAAATAAGTTTTTTGTAAATAAGTTGTTATTTGTACATACTTTAGTTTTAGATGTATATAATCAATTCAGATTTACTTTTGTTGTGTCATTTGTGCTTTTGTTATTGATATTTGACTGGTGTGTACATGCAATAAACAAAGCACTTGAATGGTTACACTGGAAGTTTGATTTTACCTAGTCATAATCTGCGTTTTAGATTAGGATTAGGAATCAATTAGATTTGTTTTTGTTAACTTTTCGTTGATTAAATAAAAATATGATTTTAAATATTCTAAAGAAATACATGGAAGAATATGAGGATCCATTGAGGTAAAATGATTATTAATTCTTTGAGGTATGCATTTGCAATTTTATTATCATCTATTTGTGTGTTTTTATTTTAATTTGTTGTTTTCTGCTTCAGATTTTCTTTCTTATATTTTGTTGTCTTTTTGGAGGTTTTGGTTTAATCCAACTTTTGTGAATACGACAGCTGTGATAAACATAAATGATAAATGGAGCATCTTTCAAACCTTACTCAGGGAGATTTTCTTAACTTGAAATTATTCTTATCATTTTTATGATATGTTTTAAAGAAATATTTGAGTAAGGAAATAAATCTTTGTTAAGCTTTGAAATGAAATTGCTAATCACAACTCTTCATTAGTTAGTTTTTAATAAACTCATGAAAGAGAAAATCATATTAACAAGACAAAATTTTTCTTGACAAATATATAACAATATCTTAATGCCTTATGCCAAGATATTACTTTTATCTTGTTTGAGTTGCTTCTATTTCATGATTTTTCTTGTAGTAGTTTGCTTTTATTTTTCATTTGATTGTGTTTCTCTTTGCTCCTGTTTTCGGATCTGATTTCATGACATTTCATTTTCTTCCCCCTTTTGAAAATCCCCTTGATAATATTACCAAATCTTTTAGTTGAAGGGATTTTTTTTGCATCCATATTTGGTCTGATACATGGGAAAGTTTTACTCTTTTTCAATGAAGTTCATTGGTAAAAGGAAGAATATCAAAATAATCATCAAATTTCTATCTTTCAGATTTAGATTTGAAACTCTTGTTGCATTTCCTTGTCATTTTTATAATCTCATTTTATAATATAAGAGAATTCTATTTTGTGACAACTTATCCTATAAACATCTCTTACAAAAGCAACACAAAGAAACATATAAAGTTTTAGTATTTTTAAACTCTTCCATGTCAACCCAATCTCTTAAGGAGAAGATTTGTTTTGCCATTTGATAACAAAAATTACCAATCTAAATGAAAATTGTAAAATACCTAAAAGATAGGGGGTCTCTGTAAAGAGATAGCCTACCATGATCACGGGTCTTGATGGTTATGACATTATGTTATCTAGTCACCAAGCTAGGATAATCGATCGAGCACTTCGCTATAAGACAATAGGTATTATCATGAGCTGGCTTGTTCATGAATATTGCATTGTTGTTATTTGGGCCCCAAGCCAGTAAAATGGCATTTAGATTTATTAATGAATTATGTCTCCTTTGAAATATTTAAACATAGATGGGATACTGACATTTCCTTTGGGCTAAGAGGTAACCTTGTTGAGGCTATGGATGTCTGCTGGAAGCAGTGGCTCTACCTATGACAATGAGAGTTACTATTTATTACAAAACACAATGCTAAACTTTTGTCCTTTAGTTTTTGATGTCATTAATTATTGGTTATTGTAAATATGGTCTTTCTCTTATGATCATTATAAGAGATGTTCAAAATGATTAAACTCTATTTTGACTTTTTTAAGGGATTTCATAGAGTCTGAATCCTAGCATTTTGATTTTATTCAGTATTTCTCCTTTTCCTTTTAGGATTTCATTAATAATAAACTAGAAATAACGGGTTCTTCCTAGTGTGTCACCATCGTTGTGGTAAAAACACAACCCCCCATTTATTCACTAAATTCTGATTATGGGGACCCTTTAATTGGATGGATGGTCATATTACTATTCGATTTTGAGAGTTTGGATTGCCTAAATGAGTTCATTTTGTTCTTATCTTCATATCATAACTTGTTTGATCTCATTTAGGCATTGGTTTGTAAATGGCTCTTAATTGAAGATTGGATATTTTTCATTGCTTTGGCCTTATATAATGTATTTTACATTTTATTTTATAAATTTGTTTGTTTGTAGATAATTATATTTTTTTATATGTTTATATTTGTAAATATTTATTTTTATTTTTGTATCATGCATTTCATAGCCCCCAAGATGAAGATCTTATATTACAAAGTGGATATAGGTTAAAACCTTAACCAGGCGGCTATGGGCCTTTATTATAGAACATCAGAGACATATTTTTATAATAGAGTTATATCAGAGTTTCTCGATTTTGGAAATCAGAGGAATTCCTTAGAATCCACAATATCCAAAGTCCCGAATCATACCAAGTGGTTGTATTTACTTTCCAAGTAAGAAAATTAATGTATTTCCAAAAGGAGGGCTCACGCCATCGTTTATTCAAAACCCAAAGTACTTTTTTATATCCCTCCTCCCTTTATATTTTCCACCCCTGTTCTATTAAAAAGGCTAGCCATATCAAATGTTTCATTTTGGAACTATGTAAAAACAACTTCGACATCCATTTCTTTCTAATAATCTAATATTATCTTCTTTTCGATGTTGCGATCCGCTTCCCGCTCTGACCTTCAATGTGCCAATCCTGCCATTATTCTGACATGCTAGTCTTTGCAACCTCCAATAAAAATTTCCCCCGACTTCTGACTTTCGATTGTCCATAACCTATGATCTTCGATGTGGTGAAACATATGATTTCCAAACCTGATATAATTATAGATTTGATTTAACACAAAATCATGTCCACTCATCGGAACTTTAGTAATGGCACACATCTAAAAGGATCTGATATTTTGGACCCGATTTATTTTATTATGGTGTTTAAGACAAAATTGCATCTGTAATATCGCAAATTTGGTTATGTTGCGACCATTTCAAACCTTCGATATTATGGATCTGATATAGTTTAAAAAAGAGTTGAATGTGATTTCACATATGCTTCATATCAGAGCTACCCATTGTCATGAATATTTTGTGTTGTCTCATTTCAAAAGTTGTGATGAGCTTATCATCGATACCACTCGACTCTTGATACTTGTCACCTCTAGGTGGGTGCTATCTTATTAATAGAAAATCTGTGATATATATTAGTTTTGCATTTAATGGCATCCACTTGTATCGGGACTTTTAAATATTAGCAAGTAAAAAAATGTTGATAAAAAATCTTTGATACCACTAAGATTTTGCCACATGTATCATCCTCTGGTCAATTTTTTAGCCACTTCATTTAAATTAAAAGGCCTTGGGTCATAATTAAAAGTCATATGTGTATTGAATTTTCCATCATGGCTAATTCTGATTTCTCTGTTAGAGGAAATGCTTGTGCTGATTTGAATAGATAATTTGATCAACAACCACTCAGCCATGTGTCGAGATCTAAACCAAAATAGACAGAGGAGGTAAAAAAAAAATCTTAAACGAGGACTAATACCATTAAGAGTGTGATCCTAT
Organism: Pinus taeda; assembly: GCA_000404065.3. Lineage (NCBI taxonomy): Eukaryota > Viridiplantae > Streptophyta > Pinopsida > Pinales > Pinaceae > Pinus > Pinus taeda. Next base: position 56,031 of record APFE030060584.1, on the reverse strand, counting down.
CTGGAAATATTCTTAGTGGTTATGAAGAGAAAACAAATCGAACTCAAAAACAAGCTAAAATGGGAACTTTATCAAATAGAGGCAGTTGACATTTGGCATGCAATATAATTGGACCAAAACTACCTGATTTAATTGCTTCTATTATCTCGATTTTGGAGAGATGCGTGGAGCTATTGTTATTTTCACAATTTCACCTCAAGCTCTATATAAATAATCTCTTTGCAGATTGAACCAGGAGGGCGGGGGGGGATTTCATTATTAGAATTGCATGAGAGGAATTGATAGGCACAATTATAATAGGAATAGGGAGCGATTAAAATATGAAAGAAAAGAGGTAGAGTAATGCTTGGGTCTACAACCTATTTTGAAAGGAGAAAGCTTGTGATTCATTTACACTATTGTAGTGAGAGCTGATCCATCGTTGTAGGAAAGGAATTGAGTTTACAAAGGAGTAGATGACTTGCACTAATGTAACTCTCAATTGTTTTCTGTAACTTGATTTTTCTTTATAATAATATTTATTTCTATAATTGGTTGCATAACCCTACTGCTTGCTATGTTATTGGAAGTAAATGCTTCAGTTTTCGGATATCATTTATGGTGTATGAGTTTGTATGTGGCTTTTCAGCCCTACTATTGACTATTTACTAAAATTCTCATTTAGAATCTAGTCAAGCTATCTTGTAGGGTTAATCTGAAATGATATTGAAAACTAGAACTTCCATAAGGACAAACCTTTATCGCCTTGAGATCGTAGCTATTTAAGTGTTTAATATTATATATGTCTTTCTTTCAACATGTCATGTATTTGAACTATTTTAGTATTTTAGCATGAATCTTTTTGTCCTGATGCATATGTTTGATTATGAATTGGAGGTGTTTGTAGTTGGATGTTTGTTAACTATTAATTTAAGTCCTCTCGAATAAGTGCCTATTAAATAGTTAACAAACATCCAATTACAAACACCTCCAATTCCTAATCAAACATATGCATAAGGACAAAAATATTCATGCCAAAATCTTGAAAAATAATCATGATGGCCTGCCCATTCTCTGACATGTGTCGCATGCCCTAAAATATGCTTTAGATTCCTTATGCAGCTTCGACCACCATAACCCAGTACGCAAAATCTTCTACGTTGTTTCTTTTCTTGCATAGTGCCCTCCCGTAGCTCCTTGACAAGCTTCAATGAGGATACTATTTCATTCAAAATCAGGGACACAACGTTTTAGTGTTTCATCCGATCTTAGTTTATACAAATGCCCTGCAATAACTGAAAAGTTTGCCGCACGCACCACCAATTATTTCTTCTATTGACTAGTGTATCCTTCTGGAGCCATCCCTGTAGTTACAAGTGGATAATATTAGCAAAGTAATTATCTGTTATGCACACCATGAAGAGCTGCACATCAGGAAGCCCTTCCTCCAAATTGGTAGGATCCTCTCTTATTTTAATGCACGACAGATCATCTAGCCTTGCATTCAACCTTCTTGGCTTTACAATCACCTTGTGTTGGGTTGTGTTATATTCTTTCCATGACTAACCTATGTAGTGAACCGGGGGGTTAGGG
>APFE030060584.1:21474-38435 GCA_000404065.3 Pinus taeda | reverse complement strand
GCCCCAAAACATGGGCTTTTGCCCCAAAATTCACCTAGGGGACCCCATCCCAACAAACATCCAACTGCAAACACCTCCACTTCCTAATAAAACATATGCATAAGGACACAAATATGCATGCCAAAACACTGAAATAGTTCAAATGCATGACATATGGAAAGCATGACATCTATAAGATTAAATTGTTAGATAGCTAGCAGCTCAAGGAGATAAATGTTTGTCTTTATGAAAGTTCCAGTTTCGAATCTCATTTTTTATTAACCCTGCAAGATAGCTTGACTAGATTCTAAATGAAAATTTCAGTCAACAGTCAACTGTAGTGCTGAAAAGCCACATACATACTAATACACCAAAAATGATATCCAAAAAATAAAGCATTTACTTCCAATAATAGAGCAAGAAATAGTGATATGCAACCAATTATATAAATAAATACTATTATAAAGATAAATAAAGTTACCAAAAAAATTCGGAGTTACATTAGTACAAGTACTCTACTGCCTCCAAACTTTATTTCCTGCCTGCAAAGAGTGGATCGACTCTCACCACAATAGTGTAAATAAATAAAAAAACTCCCTCCTTACAAACAGGTTGTAAGACTAGTATTACTCTGCCTCTCTTCTTCTCATATTTGAATCCCCTATTCTAATAATGCTTAATAATGCCTTATTGTTCTATCCTACTCTCTCTCATGCATTCTAATCATGCCATCTCCCTAGTTCCTTCATTTTATCTCAATTCCTACACACTTCTCTTCCCATCCTTTTAGCTTGTTCGTAATTGATAGAAGGACTAATCCTTCCTTCAAAAGAGATAGGTCTAGGATTAGATGTGTCTTATATTATAATTTACATTTAGTTCTATTTTCTACATTTTAGAATTCCTCTTCCCAAAGAGGCAAACTTTAGTTGTGGCTTGGTTGAGCCCCTGATTATCTTAAGGATCACCTTCTTTCCTAATCAACAAGAGGGTTGATCTAATGTCTCTTCTCTATTGGTAGGTCAAAGTAATATTTTAAGCCAGTGGAGATAGAGAGAAGGTAACTCGACCTACTTTAACTAGTTATAACCACCATTTCAATGGAAAAGGATCTGCTCTAAGTTCCCGACTAGGTGATCTCCCTTATAATGTTGTAGGTAGATATTTTCGATCCATTCAACATTTTTGGCACTAGAAGGAGGGCCTTGAGCTAGTTCACCTATTTGATATTTTGTTTTATTAATTTTAAATAATCATGGCTCCTATATGCATTCCTCTATTGGGCCATGCTTTTAGATTATCTAAACCTACAAAGGGCACGACCAAGAAGCATATTGAGTCCTTGATTAATTTAACGTTTGATGGTGAGAGTAAATTTTCTACTTTAGATCATCTTTGTATTTTTGGCGATAGATGTGAATCTTTCAATATTACTAGTGAAAATGAGATCTATAGGATTTTTACTCTGACATTCCAAGGAGGAATCCACAAATGGTTCAAATTACTTCCAACGAAATCAATTCATTCTCGGAACCATTTCATGCAGGTATTTGTAAAAGCCCATCAAAATCATAACTATGTCAATTTGTCTTTAAAATTAGATAATTTTTTCATGTGCAAAGATGAATATTTAGATGATTGTTCCAAATATTCATGCCAAAAATGTTGAAGGCTCAAAAATGTCTACCTCAACATGGGGAAAAACCACCGAGTCGGGAACATAGAGCAACTCTTTTTCTATTTGGAATGGTGGTTCCAATTGGGTTTAACTAGGAAAATTTACCTTTTCTCTTTCTCTATTAGCTTGATGTATTTCTTTTAATTACCAACATACAAGAGACATCATATTGATTCTCCTTGCTGATCAGACAAGAGAATGATCCTTACGCTGACTTAATGGCCCAGCCAAACCACTCTAAAAACTGCCTCTATATGAGGGGACTTCTATGGATGCAGAAAGTATAACTACATGAAAAATATAATATAATTTCCATCTAATCCTAAGCTTATATTTCTTTAAGGAAGGATTATTCATTCTCTGAATCAAGAGAAAGCTAAAAGGATGGAAAAAAAAACAAAAGTATGTTGAAATTGGAATAAGCTAAAGGAAATAGATCAGGGAAATAATTCCAAGATCTAATCCTTGTTCAAGAAAGTGTAAACAAATAAATGCCTATTAAATAGTTAACAAACATCCAATTGTAAACACCTCCAATTCCTAATTAAATGTATACATAAGGACAAAAAGGTTCATGCCAAAATACTCAAATAGTTCAAACACATGACATGTAGAAAGCAAGACATCTATAATATTAAACAGTTTGATAGTTAGTGAGTCAAGGAGATAAATGTCTGTCTTTATGCAAGTTCCAGTTTCGAATCACATTTTCTATTAACTCTGCAAGGTAGCTTGACTATATTCTAAAGGATAATTTAAGTAAACGTTCAACAATAGTGTTGAAAAGCCACATACATACTCATACACCAGAAATTATATTAGGAAACTGAAGCATTTACTTCCAATAACAGAACAACTAGTAGTGCTATGCAACCAATTACATAAATACATATTATTATAAAGATAAATCAAGTTACAGGTAAAAATTGAAAATTACAATACTGCAAGTCCTCTGTTGCCTCTAAAATTGATTTCCTACCTTCAAAGAATGGATCTTCTATAACTAAAATAGTGCAAATGAATCACAAACTCCCTCCTTAGAAACAGGTTGTAAGGACAAGTATTACTCAGCCTCTTTTCCTCTCGAATTCCAATCCCCTATTCTAATAATTGCTAATAATGCATTACTATTTGTTGGCTTGAGAGAGGCCTAACCCAGGTTAGCATTAGTTAGCCAAACAAATCCCTACACTACTAGCCCTTTTGGCATCAGCCGGCAGAGTGCGGACCGAAGTCTCACCTGAAGTAGTATGGGGGGATGCTAGAACCAAGTTTCTGCACCCTTGAGATGGATGTGATGTCAGTTTATTCCAGCTATACTTGCCTTTGCACAGGTTTCTTAGGCCTCTTCTCCACCCTTCAATACTTTCGCGAAAGGGTACAATTGGCTTTCACGCAGCCCTAACCTACAACTCAGGGATTTTCGCATTGCTAGGGCAATAAGCTGTGATATCTCCCAAACTAGGCTAAGTGTCTTACTTATCTTATTAACAGATCTTAGTTAGCTTCGTGTAAATAGATGTTCCTACTTGCGTTCACTTAACCAACACAATTACATATATTCGCACATCATATAAGCATTATAAGTGAAATTCATACCCAACATAACAAGATGCATAAATAGGAAAGAAAGGTGCAGAATTTGTAGAATACTTCTCTTCCTTGATAATTCCAGACAATTACAAACTCGACCCGCCTGCGCACTCAATTGTAGGGGTCCACACACTCAACTGCGGACATCTAGGCCCCTGCGCACTCAGCTGCAAAGTGTCTACCTACACTACAACCCAAGACTTAGATTTGTACTTCAAAGCTATCTCTCGTACATCATATCTTCATTCTTGCTTGCTTCATTTTTAAACTACTTAGAACTTAGATCTATTTATACAATCCCATGGTCTGCGGACCATGGGTAGATATTCTATAGCCAACAATACATTTTCAAAATAACGGCAAACAACCCTATGAATCTTTAACATCTACGGGCTCCACGACTATAAAATGCGGAGTCTTTATACTTGGATTACAAAATTTGACCAAAATATGGGCTTTTAGCCCCGAAAATATCCTTGGGGAATCCCTTGCCCAACAAGCCCCGAACACAAACATCGCGACTCGCCCTCGAGTCACTCCGCAAGTGCGGAGATCCTAGTGCAAAGACCTCCCATCTCCGTCTGGATGACCGCAACCTCAACAGCGCACTGAGCAGCCGCCTGCTAGACTTGTTCCACTCTTTGCTCAGTGACTGCTATTGAACTGCTACCCTGAATATTTTGTTGAGTTTCCTACAGTGTCACAAGCTTTCCTTCAATGGAGGTTGTGATCGTATATGCCTCGTCTATCCATGGGTGTAGGCATGCTTTTAAGATTGCTTCTTTGTGCCGAGCGGCATCCACCTATTCCTTAAGCACCCTTTCCTCCTTCGTTCGTGTGAGCCTCTATGTAAGGGTGACCGTATGTGTGGTCCCTTTGACCTCATCATATCATTGTTGTAGCTCACATGCCTCTATCTCCAGGCACTCTACATTCGGGTCCTCCTGCCAAGTGGTTAGGACCTCGAATGACTGTTTAAAAAGTTGGATGCATTCTGCTACTGCACTGTCGACTGCCACTATTGCTATTGTAAAAGTGGTCGTATGATGTTCCCTGACTTCTAGTGGAGTTGAAGGATGAGCCCTCAACTGCAATTCTACGATCTGTAGGTCAACTCCAGCCGAATCCTGGCCATCTTTGTTCGAGCATCGTGCACCCTTGTGGCCAACTTGTGGACGTGTGCCTCAACGAGTTCTTATGCCTGAATGTCTAACTCTGGGACCATTAGGCAGGCTTCCTCCACTACCTGCATTATCTTCTTATTTTGTTCCATTGCCTCGTTATGCTGCAATCCCAACTTATCGATTTTTATGTGCTGCTCACTAATTACATGCAAGGTGGAACTCTCCCAGACCCTAGTTTTTGTAGTGACTCCATCCTGTAAGAGGTGGATCATCTCTCAAGGGAGTGCAGCCATATTCAATCCCACCCCTTTCAGACTACTAACCATGGGCTTATCAGCCTCATTTTCTGTAGTAAGTGCCCCATCTAGTAGCAGTATCGCATTGGTAACCATTGTGTATGACATCTCCTCGACAGCGGAAGTGTCGATTGCGAGGCTAGTGGACGCCGTGCCATCCTATGGAGTGTGAACCTGTAACTCCTATAGATTTTTCTGGAGAGCCCCCAATACCAAATGTTGTTGTTGTTCGAACTATTGGAGGGCCTTTATAGTGACATCACTCACCGTTTCTCTTATATCAAGCAAACCCCCCTCAGCGAGGGTGATTGGGTCAAAGGATGTCTTTGAAGCCTTGGTTTTCTTTTGCGACACTACCTTCTCTTATGGGTGCTGATGCTTGAGTTGGGTGGACATCGTCTATGGGCCCATGCCACCTTTTTCTGCCTGCTCCTCTATTTCTGCCTTAGCCCCAGGTAAAGGTGGCTTCTATCCTTCGCGCTCTTCTCATCCTATCTTCTGTTGTTCCACCAATTTTGCAGCGTCGCGTGCTGCCTGGGCCTTAGCCTCCACTTCCTCCTTTCTGTGCTTCTCAACTAACTCCACCATTCAGAGATTTGTTTCTTCCTTCTTGCGCTGCATAGTGGACTTGTCCGTTTCCACTGCAGAGCCTGCTAGAGCACGCCACTCCGGCGACCAAGACTCGAGGACTGCAAAAATAACATCATCAATTGCTAGATATGGTAAGTTATGCCATGTCCTCATGGGGTCCTGTCGCACCCTAATAAAGACATGGTGGAAATCCACATTGAACTTTGCAAAGCTCTACAAACTAGCATATATTGTCGGAGACAACCGCGGCTTGGGATTGATCCCCATCTGGATTCTCATTTCCATCAAGATCCAAAATATCTTGCTTTTTTTATGCATTGTGCATCCTTGATTGCCGAAAGCAAAGAATACTTCGCTACCTTTGGAAGGTCTGATGCAACTAAAGGGAATTGGATGTCTTTTGGCAGCTCCCATCCCACTAGCACAATCAATAGTAAGAGCCACACATAGTGGAATTTCTTTCCCTTCTCCTATGTGTCGCGATAGTTCGCAAGGAACTTATTGCATAGATAATTCACCCTGTTGAACTGGATGCCTTTAGCGCATTGGGCTATTAGTGCAATCATAGATGCAGGCACCTCATCCGCACGACACTTCCGTATCACCTTCCCCGCTAAAATATGCGTTGCTACCTTGACTGTAGGGTTGTTAATGATGGAGATGGCATATCACCGCTTCTTCTTCTCCAACTTGAATTTCTTCTTCATAGCTTCCGCGAGGGCCAACTCACCACCTTTTCCTTCTGATATATTGGTTGGATCCTCTCATGAGTAGGGTAGCCGCGTGATCCAATGGATCAAGTGGTCTGTGATGGGAATGGGTTCCTCTAGCCACAAACACCCATCATGCACCAAGCAGAGTAGCTTCCTCATGACGAAGATGGTCACTTGGGCATGATGTTAATGCAACACCTAGAGCAGGTTGAGGAACCTGACTTTCTCTACACCCTTGAGCCATGTTCGTGACTCTAATTCAATCGTTCCAATAGTCATGTCAAACCGTTGGTGCATTAGCTTCTCAGTCGCTAAATGCGGGAATTTCTCGTGATCTGTGAGGCCCCAATCTTCAAACTTTAGTACAGGAACCCACCCTAAGTGCGGCCCCTCAAAAACATTGTCATTCGGGAGCAATGAAGTTTGCAAGGAGCTCTTGCTTTCGTCGATGTCCTTGGGAACCTTAGCTTTGCCCTTGCATGGTGGAACATATTCTGGTAACATGGTAGTAGGGTTTGCACCCTGGGTTTCAATTTCCATTTCCACATCCTCCTCATCCACCAGGATTTCTTTAGATTCTTCCTCATCTGCTTCCAGATTAATGGCTTTCCCCTTTTCCTGCAAGGTGAGCTTGGTCCTTTGTGGGTTTCTTGGTGATATGTGCATCGGTATCATAGTCTACTTATCCTTATTTTGTCTCAGCGTTCTAGGTTATTTAGGGACTTTGACTATCACTCTGGCACTCTCTAGGGCTTCTACTACCACAATTTCCTACATAGATTCTTCGGGTGTCGACATCATTCTATTGAAGAGGTCCTACATTTCTTTCGATCATCTCTCAATCATTGAACTTTCTCTCAAAGCCTCAAAATTTGCAAGGTCCATACACACCTAATAGCCCAACAACTGAATTTTCAAATTCCAAGTGCCTTTCGTTGGATAGCCACTTGTATTTTATAGGGCCTTTTGAATTCATATCTGATCGTCCCCCCCACATTCAGCCCATTAATGCTAGATTGGTGGTAGATTTTCAAGAATATAACCCATAAATATCGCCTTAAATTCCTATCGCTTGCTCCATTTGGCCATAATCCGACCATCAAATCATGAACAGTGACTTTAACGGTCACTTTCCAATGGACTTGTGCACTATTTCCATGAGTAGCGCAACTTCCTTCACACTGTCGCAGACACTGTGACACTTTGTTGCTTCGTGCAGCCCTAAAATCATGAAATTCCCCAACTTGGGCATTATATTTTATAGTCCCACGCCTCCTTTTAGCTTCTTGTAGTGCTAATACTATGCTTCTGTCACCTAGTCAGATGGCTAGGCCACCTATGTACGGCTTCAATCGACTGCCATTCACCTTTCCTCATAAGGGATCTCCATTCAACTGAGCCAATTGGACCACGCCACCGTCAGTAATCTCCTTAATAACATAGGGCACTAACCAGTGCATTCTAAATTTCCCAGAGAATTTATCAAACTTACTGTCATACAACAAAACCAAATAATTTACCTTAAATGTGCGCAACTTGAAGTGTCGATCATGCCATGCCTTTTAACGTTGCTTTTGGGTCTGCTGGTGAAATCCAACCAAAAATTTCTCTTCTTGAAGCTCATCCAACAACACGAGCCTCTCTTCTAGGGCTCCGTGATCCATCATACCTGTGAGTGCTGCTACACATAGACTAGGCATGATGTATTCCATAGGCATTACAGCTTCCACACCATAGACAAGCCAAAAAGGGGTTTTTCCCGTCAACTTTTTGCATGTTGTTCAATAAGCCCATAATACTAAAGGTATGCTGAGATCATAATCACTTCATTGAGCATTGCAAACCTTGATCAGTGCGTTTTCAAGCAATTCCTTGAGCGCCTCCACTATCCCGTTGGCCTGTTAGTGATAAGGTGTGCTCTTCTGGTGGTACACCTGAAATTCCTCTGTTAGTGCGCTGATCGTCTCATGTAGGAAGTGCGTACCATGGTCACTCATCAATATCCTTGGACATCCAAATCTCATGAGTACATGCTCGTGCCATCCTTCACTGGCTATGCTTCTGCCCAATGAGTCAAGTACTCTGTCGCAGTGATAATGTACCTCGCTTTTGTCTTCCCTTGAGGCTGAATGGGTCCTACAAAATATATTTCCCACTTCTCGAAAGGTTGCAACGTCATTTTTGGATTCAAAGGCATTTAATCCCTTTGTGATGGTCTGCTTGTTCTTTAACATACATCACATGCCTTGCAATATGCTTTTGAATCCTGATGAAGGGTTTGCCAGCACAAACCTATGCATAGAATCTTCTGCGTAGTTTCTCTCCCTGCATAGTGTCCTCCTGTGGTGCCCCCATGAACATCCGCGAGGATGCTGCTACATTCAAACTTAGGTACATACCATCGCAATATCTCATCAGTCCCCATCTTGTATAGATGCCCAAGAATGACAGAGAAGTCTGCCACGCACACCACCAATTCCTTCTTTTGCTAGATAGAGTATCCTTTCGGTGTAGTTCCTATTGTTAGGAATTGTATTATATACTTAATTATGTCCATCTGCGATGCACACAACCAAGAGTTGCGTGTCAGGTAATCCTTCTTCAAAATTAGTGGGTTCCTCCCCTATCTCGATGTGCGACAGTTGGTCTAGTTCCGCATTCAATCATCCAGGATTCACAAAAACTTCAAAATCGTACTCTTGGAACAATAAGAGCTATCTGTAGATTCACCCCCCCAACAAGGGCTTATTGACCAGGTACTTTAGTGTGGAGGGCTGGTGCACCCACTGAGGTTGGGGCCTTTCTCCATAAGCTTGCATCCATTTGGCCAAATGCACATGCGGATCATTCTTCCCATCGTACTTATGTATTAGTCACATCTTAGGCTTCCCAAATCGTGCCAATCATTAAATCTTCCTTGGTGTGTACCCCACAATCTTATCGGCATGGTGCCCAGTGCCCAGTCTAATGCCTAGAAGCATTTCTTTTATGGCACCTCTCTTTTAAATGAATCCAAAAAGATATCTACCTCATTTAGACCATCATAAATAGGCAGAGTTCTTACCTTTGATGACACACAACACAATGACCGGGTCATCATATTGCAATTCAGTGTAGTTACTTCATGTAACTGATTCTGCGAGTGTTCTATTTCTTTGTCAGAATTTGAAGTGCAAGAACTCTTGCAATCTCATGTAATCCATACATCTACAATGGTATTCACCTAGTCTTGGTCTCACGCTGTTATCTTATAGATGCAGTCCAGATCATCATCACTCTCATAATCGTGGACTGGTTCTGTATAGCGTAATCCTTCAGCACGATCTAGGGGTATTATTACGCGTAGTGATTTCATCTCAAATATCATCTTTATCTTCTTCAGATTGATTACCCCATTCATATCAGTAGCCTAGTCAATTCCCAAGAGTGCAGGGTAGGGATTGTTGTCATCCACAATCTCTATTACTTCAAAATCTTCCAGTGCGCTCACTCCCTTAATATCGATGGTCACCCTTTGCAGCCACCCCATGGGGATGATTTCTATTGATTCGCCATCCTTAGTTGAATCAGGGACCATTGCAACGCAGGTCTCCCCATTCGCTCCCATGTCTATTTCAGTATAACATTCACATTTGATCCGAAATCCAGAATGACTTGATCCCTTTTGTATTCTCCGATCTACGTGGTGAGTCTCATTTCACACCCCATCCTTGTCTTATGCTTTCCAATGTTTCAGACTACACGTGGTTCACCCGGAGCAGTCATAGCACATCTATTGATGAGTTCCTGTAACCCTTTCATAGCCTTACTATCGCGCAGTAACTTCATACAAGTTTCTAGGAAAGGTTTGAGCATAGAGGGGTCCATCTCCGACTCAGGCTTATCCTTACTTCTCGAAGAGGAGGCCTCAACAAAGCTCAAACATTATCATCTATAGGGTTAGACATCATGATTTGCAATATGTGAGTCGGGGGAGATAGTAGCACCCCTTTGTCATGTATCCTAGCTATCAGTGTAGGACAATCTTTTGTGTCGTGATCAAACAACATGCAATACTTGCATGATGGATACGTTGGATTAGTGCAATCACGGGCATAATGTCCTGGCCCTCTATAATTGTATCAATTCAACTGTCCTCGACCTCTACCATGTCCTCCTCCACCTCGGCCTCGTCTGCGCCCTTGAAATTCTGTCCGCGCCATCCTTGCATTCTGGTCAAGGGGCTGCTCTTCAACCTGAACCCTATAGGCAAGAGTTCTATCCATCATCAATTCATAGCTCTTGCAAGTACGTTCATGATGTCCTACCGACCTACAAACATTGTAAAACAACTATTGTGGTGCTTGTACATAAATCTGTAGCAAGTGGCAGATATCTGTGGCATGTTTTCCTGCTACCTGATAGATAGCGCACCACAAAGCAGGCACTGCACTAGGTCTTGCTTGAGCTTCTGGTCTGAAAGGTATTGGTCCTCCTCCTGCAAGGTAATTTGCAAAGACCGGGCAATGGTCTTTGTCATGACCCTGACTCTTGCATTTCAAGCACCATACCTCCACTAGTACAAAATGACTAATTAATTACTAAAAAAAAACTAAAATTTCCATATAAATGACCAATTTTCAGTCAATGACCAATAGTAGCTAATTTATAGTATCTTATAACACGACCGACGTTTAGTCATTTTTAGCGTAGTCATTAATTGGTGTCCTCATGTTTACCATATAGTAGTATATTTAGTGATAAATTTGGTCATTACTTTTTCATTGGTTTAGTCATTAATTGTCGAAATTAATGACCAAATATATAACAATTTATATTACTAGATGAATCCTCGAGAAAAACAATTAATAACCAAAGAAATATGACCAAAACCCTGGTCGTGTTATACAATACTGTAAATTAGCTACTAATAGTCCTAGATATGAAAATTTTAGTCATCATTTAAATCCAATTAATTACCAAAAGAAATATGACTAAATTTTAGTCGTGTTATAAAATGTTGTAAATTAGCTACCAATAGTCGTATATATACAAAATTTATTCATCATTTAATAATAAAATTTATCATTTGCAGTAGTCATTTATCTTTTTTTTTGTATTTTCATATTCATTACATAAACGACTAATTTAGTCATATATTCATTTATTTGTGTTCATCATTAATAGAAACTACTAATTTAGTAGTTTTAGATTGATTTTATGTGTTTATTATTAGTCACCATAAATTAATTGGTATGATTTTGTGACTAAATTTTAAGAAAATGTCATACAATGTGCATGTTTATCTAATATGATAATGCAAAGTTACATATGTTAATTACAAGGTTAAATAATATCAAGTGCAAATAAAAATAATTTCAACCATATAAATTATATTATATAAAATATCAAGTATTACAATATGGGTTTCCAACTTAATATGGGTTGGACTACAATTTACACATGAAATTTTGTTTCATCATTTCAAAACATTATCACTGTGTTTCCAAAGCATTGCAAGTGAATTCACCAACTCTGACGGCTTGACCATCAGTCAATATGAGTGTGTCTTATGAAAGATATTAGCTCTAAGGGTATCACTAGACGAATTCTCTTCTCTCTCTCATTTTTCATTTGTCGCTCCAGTGTTATTGTTCTCTTATTTCTTCAATTGTTTCTTCTTACCATCAATATTGAGTTCCTCTCCTGAAAATGAAAGAAGACACAATGCAAAGTATAAGACATGAAAGACTATGAATGCTTGAATATAAAATAAAGTAGACTATAAAATATTTATACGACATATAGCTCAACATTCGATAGTGGCCACTATATGGCTAGATGATCTATATAAACAAAGCCAATAAAATGTCACCATAGAAAATGTAATTGGAGGGGGATTCATGATGCATGCTAGGATGTTTTGTGTGTGCACACATCATATTGCTCAATTCTATTTGTATCAAAAACAAAGAGTATGCAAAATGACATGTAGTGACATGTGGGTATCTATTTGACTCAATAATATGCTTGATTTTTTAACCCATTTCAATCCTACCACAATGAAATTAAGAGAGACAAGGACACACGAAGGACTATCAATAAATGAAATTAGAGACTTCAAAATGCAACTCAATTGTACCTGAACATAATGATAAGTATTTGTAGCCTCCTAGTCACTGATGAGCATCAAATCACACTGTGAAAAATTCCTTGCATTATGATAATTTGGTTGCACCTGCACTAATCCTCTGTAGTAGTCCCTTAACTTGCCTACAGATATAACTTTAGAAACAATCCTACTCCTGCAATTCTTCCCTATATGGATCATCTTTGTCCTCCCATATTGATAGTTATTTTCAAGGCAACAAAATAGAACTCTCCAATTGCATCATCACCTTTCAAAACAATACTTGAGTAATTGCAGGTGATTATTGAACAAGTCTCTACTCAAGTCCATCAAATCCTTGATTTGTCTCCATCAAAAACCTCTTTTTGTAATAAAATTATAAATCCCACATCTACATTCCTCGTCCCCAACATACCAATTCTTTACAGTGGAATACTTTATCATTTCTCCCTCGGTGCAATAGAGGTCCATTACTATGGCATGGAGATGATTGGTGTCATAAAATGGTATAGTTCATCCTTGAATATATGTCACAGAACTCCTCTCATCTACAATAATAAGAGTCCTCTCAACATTCCTAGTCTCCATCTCATTCATCCTGAAATAAGTGGATATTTCCATGGGTGACAAAGTGTGCTTGGAGATTTAATAGAAGGAGCTATCACTAAGAAAATAAAAATGCAATACAACATAAAAGTTACCAGCAGGAGAAACAACCCTGGCAAGCTACTTCCTAACTAGATAAAGATACTCATGAATTACCTCTTATAACGAACAAAAGATAACCTCAACTACCTATAGAGTCTAACTATGCATGGTAGCAATGAAAACATTGTTGAAAATAACATCTACAACAATGTTGGTCAATCTCTTCTTCTAGTCAAGGGCATGCCCATCTTTTGAAAAGTATCAAGCAGGTCAGGGTCCACCTCATCCAGGCTCCTCTTCTTCTTATATTCTCTCTATTTAGGTTCAGAATAACACCAAAGGTCCTCGAAATTCATGGGTGGGTAAAAGTTATCATACCATTGAGCTCTTTGATTTTTAATCATTGTCTGTAAAAACTAAATCTAAATTGCAAAAGTCATTTAGGTTCCTTCTTTTTAGCTAAAATTAACTTACGCTTTGGAAAGTTGTAAGGTTTAAAGGATCTAAGTATATTCTACTTAAAATATAGTAACATGGTTTAAAACTGTAGGCATTGAGATTAGAATCTAACGATGAAACATAAAATATTTTATGTTTGTGATTACAAGAAATTTTAATTTCATGTAACAAAGTTTGAGGAAGGTCTAGCATTTGTATCCTACCAAAAATTTTTCTTGCATCACTTGAGCCCTTTTAATTTGGGCATGGTAGAGTCAATTACACAAACAATCAACCACTAGAAAAAGGTGAAAAGAAAAAATAAAATTTCATGCAACCTTAGGGAGGAGTGAACTGATCTGTACAATAAGGACATGCAAAATGCTTACTTTTCCATTGTCTTTTGATGAATTGTTGGCCGCAATCAAGATCTGCATTATCATAATCATTAAACCCTTTTGTACGATAAGGACATGCAAAATGTTTACTTTTGCATTGTCTATCATAATCAATAAACCCTTTGTACAATAAGGACATTCAAAATTCTTACTTGTGCATTGTCTTTTGATGAATTGTTGGCCACAACCGAGATCTGCATTATCATAATCATTAAACTCTCAACTCTAGATAAAACTTATGATTTGATCATATAAACCCTCAAAATTATTTACCCATAAGAACAAAAATCCTCTTTAGTAAAAAGGAAAGACAAAGTCCAAATTCATACCCATGTACAAATTACCAAAATATCATAATCATTAAACTATCAAGATAAAATTTATGTTGTGATCATATAATCCATAAGAACAAAAATCCTCTTTAGTAAAAAGGAAGAACATAATCCAAATTCATACCCATATACAAATTACCAAAATATCCACGCCCAATGACCTTGCCCTTATCATAATCATTAAACCCTTAGATAAAATTTATGATTTGATCATATAAACCCTCGACATTATTTACCCATACAAACAAAAATCCTCTTTAGTAAAAATAAAGAATAGAGTCAAAATTCATACCCATGTACAAATTACCAAATTGTTCATGCCTAGTGCCCTTCCTCCATCTACTCCTTGATGCTCTCCTAAGATGTTTTCCATACAAACTCCATCTGGGTTTCGTGGGGTTCGAATGCCATGAAATCCATAAATCATGTTATGGTATTCCTTCTTCTGGAATTCCATGCAGATATAGACAAGGCAGAGAAAAATACATTGCTACAATGTGATGGTGTAACAAATGCCATGAAATCCATAGATCACGTTGATGGTCTTCCTTCTTCTGGAATTTCCATGCAGATATAAGAAAAATAAATGCCATGAAATCCATAAATCATGTTGATGGTCTTCCTTCTTCTGGAATTTCCATGCAGATATAGACAAGGCGGAGAAAAATACATTGCTACAATGTGATGGTGTAACGAATGCCATGAAATCCATAGATCACGTTGATGGTCTTCCTTCTTCTGGAATTTCCATGCAGAGATAAGAAAAATACATTGCTACAATGTGATGGTGTAATCTGTAAATATTTTATTTGGGTAAACTGGAAATGAAGAACAAAGAAATATTTATAATAGAAAAAATAAAATAAAATATATATAATTCAATTGGGTTAAATTGATTATTTTTAAGAATTGGTTAATTTTTTCAGAAGAGGCTAAATAAAAGAGAAAAAAAAGAAGTTAAAAATGATATTGGGATAAGTGTAAACATTTAAATATCACCTCAATTAATAATTAAAAGTTAAATTAATAAAAATAATAAAATTTAATTTGTTATATTTTGATTTTATTATTAACTTGTGAATAGGCTTTGTTACAATACCATGGGCCAATACTATGAATTATCAATATTACAAGTCTAAAAACATAACTTATTTCACAACCAAAATATTTTAGGACAATATGACAAGACCAAAATATTTTACGACAATATGACAAGATTTTTAACCATGGACATTCACGCTCAAATTACGGTATATATTATTAACTGCTAAAAAATAGCATTTGTTATAATACCATGGGTCAATACCATAGATTATCAAATACCACATGCCCAAAAACATAAATTATTTCAAAATCAAATATTTTATAACAATATGACAAGATTGTTAACGATGGATATTCACCCTCGCTTTAACATATTAGAATATTTAAACTTGTAAATCTGTGTTGCTACATAAACCATATGGCCAATACCCAATGGTTATCCAATACCACATGCTCACAAAAACCCATAAACTTCATTTATAAGTAAAAAAAAATTTTTAATTTTAATTTAATTTTAACAACATTTACAAATTTGAAGATAATATCTAAACCCTTAGTCCTCACCACTACTAAAAATACTCCAAAGAAATAAAATTAATGTCTAAGATGGATCTATCCAGTTCTATATAATATAATATATTATATATATAAATAATAATAATATATTAATATATATATATATATATATATATAGAGAATCCACTTAAGATCCACTTTATGTCTTTTATAGGATCCAAGAAATGAAGTCAAATTGACTAATTATAATAGATTAAATATAGTGCATGATTTGTTAAAGTTTTTCATTATTTTATTTTCTTTGTTTAATATTTTATAACCAATACCATGGCTTATCAATACTACAAGTCCAAAAACCATAACTTATTTCACAACTAAAATATTTTACAACAATATGACAAGATTCTTAACCATGTATATTCACCCCCACATTATGGTAGATATTATCAACTTGTAAAAAATATTTTGTTACAATAACATTGGATTATCAATAACACATGTAAAAAAAAACATAAATTATTTTTATAATACCACATGCCCAAAAGACATAAATTATTTCACAATTAAAATATTCTATAACAATACCACATGCCCAAAAATAGCCCTTTAATATAGTCGTTACTTAATATATTTGTTTTTAATATATTAATAAATTAATATTATAATGTAAACATTAATATTATAATTTAAACATTATTGTTCAAATATAGATTACTTGAAATTATGTTTGTACATTGCTCTCTATTTAAGCCTTTTCCATGGTCTGCCTCTTCATCTGGTCCTAATGATGAACCACACTTGTTGGTTGGCGTCAGTCAAAAAATTCTCTCATGTGATTTCTACCGAAAGACTTTGTTTAATAACATAAATTATTTCACAATGAAATATTTTATAACAATATGACAAGATTATTAACCATGGATTTTCACCCTCACTTTACCATGGATATTAACTTGTTACAATACCATGGCTTATCAATACCACATGCCAAAAATCCATAACTTATTTCATAGTAAAAATATTTTATTTTAGTTTAATTTTACAACATTTTTTTAATTGAATCTAAAAGGAAAAACATTATAAATTGACATATATCTAAACCCTCTATCCTCATGACTACTAAAAATTAAAATAATGTTTTAATAAAATTAAGCTAAGATGGATCTATTCCATCATAGCTAAGGATCCAAGGGATGAGAGCAAGCAAATTGAGTAATTATAATAGATTAAAATAGTGCATGATTTTTTAAAGTTTTTCATTATTTTATTTTCTTTGACATGTTTGATCCAAAATATAGCTTTAATATCTTACAACCAATTAAGTTTTTTTAATTTAGATAATTTCTTAAACACAATACAATGTGATCAAATTTAAGAGAGAGTTGGGGAGGGGGTGGACAGTAATACAATGTGATCAAATTTAAGAAAGAGTTGGGGAGGTGGTGCAGAGAGGGAGTGAGATGGTGAAAAAGTTGGAGGATAGAGAGAGAGAAAGAGATAGT
>APFE030060584.1:4657-16135 GCA_000404065.3 Pinus taeda | reverse complement strand
GTGTTGCCAAAATGAACTCTATCCGCCTTGTTCTTTCCCTTGTTGCCTCTTTCAAATGGCAAGTCCATAAGATGGATGTTAAATTTGCCTTCTTGCATGGGGACTTGCATGAATAAATCTATATGGAACAACCTACTGGCTTTATACAAACAAAATCTAGCCTTGTATGTCAGCTTAAGAAATCACTTTATGGTCTCAATCAAGCTCCTCGGGCTTGGTATGCCAAAATGGATAGTTTTCTTTTAAAAATTGGCTTTTCTAGGTGTCACTCTGACAATATTGTCTACACCAAGAAAGTGGGCAAGTCTCCTATCATTCTTGTTCTTTATGTTGATGATCTTATCCGTACTGATAGTGATCCCAACCTGATAAACCATGTGAATTCCAGCCTTAAAAAGAAGTTTGAAATGACAGCCTTAGGACACTTGCATTATTTTCTTGGTCTTCAAGTCTTTTAATCCAAGGAAGGTATTTCACTTTCCCAATCCAAGTATGCATGTGATCTTCTACGCCATTTTCATGTGGAAGATTGTAAGCCAAAACCTTCTCCCTTTTGGTCTGGAGCCAAACTTTTAGTCACTTGTACTTCCCCTGAAGTTGATGCTACCTTACACTATCAACTTGTAGGAAAAATTTTGTATCTTGCCATACTTGTCCTAACCTTTCCGTTGTTGCTGGCCTTATTGCTTGGTTTATGCAAAACCCACATGAAATTCATTGGAAAGCAACTAATAGAATACTTCATTATGTTCAAGGTATAGTTTAGTTTGGGATTTATTACATTGCAAAAGCATCTCCTCTATTGGTTGGTTTCACTGATTCTGATTGGGATGGTGACCCTAATGATTGGAAGTCTACTGCAGGTTATGTGTTCACTCTTGGTTCAGGACATATTACATGGGCTTGCAAGAAACAAAGTCCCATTTCTCTTTCTTTAGCAGAAGTAGAGTATCGTGGTGCCGTAGAAGCTATTCAGGAAGCCCTGTGGCTTCATCAGATCCTGTCAGAGTTTGGCTTTTAACAGCAGCATCTGACTTCACTTTGGTGTGATAATCAAAGTGCCATTCAACTATGCAAAGATCCAGTCCAACATCAGTGCAGATTACACATTGAACTGCACATGCACTTCATTCGAAAGTGCATTCACGACCATGTTCTTGAAGTGCATATTGTTCAACAGATGATCAAGTTGCAGACATCTTTACAAAGGCTCTCATAAAGGAAAAGTTTACTAAATGTCTATTTATTGTTGGAGCTCAAGAAGTTGTCACTAAGGGGGGATATGCCCTAATGCCTCCTTCCTTATCCTATTGTGTCATATTTTTACATCCTTCAATACTATCCCAAGTTTTTCTTAAGGGGGGATGTTAGGATATTCTGACACATAGGAAATAGTTAAGTATAACTTGGTCTATTGTAGAGTTATGTCAAGTGTGTTTCTTTACTATTTACTTTTGTAACTTACAATCTAATGGTCATGATATGTAGTAATCCGATGGTTCATTCTCTCCTTAGTATTACCAACACTTGATCCATGGCTTAACCCCTGATTTGTCCATGATATATATCTAAAGAGCATGGAGGGTCATTTGTAGGGTAACCGTTCATGGGAGAGGCTTATGTAAATTTTCATTCTTTTATTAATAAATTGCCTAAAGTGGCCGTGTTGGTGCAGGCCGTGGAATATTTCCCTCTTTGAGGGTTTTAACCACGTCAACAATACTGGTGTATTGATCTGTGATCTGTTGTGAGCAGTGTCCTTTGGTGTTCTGTCTAAGGAACTTACCCTGTAAATTCCTACAATATTCTTAAAAATTAAAATTTCCCTTTAAATTAATTTCAAATTAGAACTACATCCAATTAGATTCAATGAATAGATTTTTATAAAATACATAAAATAATTTTTTTATAAAGAAATATATTTTTAAAATTACAAATTATTAGAGATACATAGTGCAAAGTTGGCTCACCTATACACCATGTGAGAATGAAGAAATGTTTAAGGAAGGATAACCTTTCAACCAATCTTTAACAACCTTTCAATCCCCTATCACTTGTATGTTTAGATTGCTTGACGCTAACATAAAAAAATGATTCATATTTTTGTAGTACTTGTTAGGTAGTTGTATTTTTGTTTTTAGACTAAATTAGTCATTCATTTTTGTCATTTTTAGTTGTATTACTTATTAGCTAGTCACATATTTTAATCTGTGACTAAATTAGTGATTTATGTTAGTCATTTTTAGTTAGGTCACTTAAGATTGCTCATTTTTGGTAGTATTTCACTTGGAAATTCTATGGTTACTAACTTTTTTAGTCACCTACTCACTAATTTCTTATTCTCTACTAGTGCTCCTCGTGCACCTCTAGCTAAACCGCCCTGTCTTGCTTTAGACTTTGCATCTCAAGGCACAAATTCTTCAGCTACGCATGGATCTACTGGACTCATATATTAGGATCTTGCATCAGAGTCTCATGTAGTCTCATGGCAATATCCAAGGCCTCTTCCTAAGTTGTTATCTTTTGTTGCAGCAACGTGCTCCTTAAGTATGGTAGTAGCGAAGCTACAAAACACTCATGATGCTATCCATCTGTCAAATTCATGTTGGTTTCATGGATTGTACATTTCAGCCTCTGATCAAGTTCCCAACTGTTATAGACATATTTAGGCACTGCAACCCCAATCTCATATGTCCATAAACCAAGGGCTTATATGCCCCTAAAAGTGTTGTTTCATACCCTAAAGGAACAAGGTCAGCTGATTACATCATCTCCCAGAAGTTCTCCCTAAAAAATTACTCAGAATTGGTCAAAACTAGACCATACAGACTGCTCAGTGCTAAGGGTGCAATGCATCTCACCTACTACATGCAGAAAGTGCGATGCATACTGAAAATCCCTTCTGTAGGGTGCGATGAGCGAGAGCAGACAAATGGCAGAGGCAGTTGGCTAGGTGGAAATGTAGAGAATCTTCTAGAAACTGCCCATTTGAAACTTGCCTCTCTGAATTTTTCCAGGGATGAGTAAGGGATCATGACATCTACAAGTGGAACCAAGAGCTATCAGAGAAATGACACTAATCAAAATCCCAGAAGCTGACTCACCCACCTGCAAATATCTATATATGTATCCCTCATCCTAGAGATCCAGAGGCTGGAATTTTGTATCTTGTAAGGAAGTGTTGTTGGTTTCTCTGTGGAACATCATAGTGTTGGGTGATCTAGCTTTTCATGAGGTGAAGAGGGCTTTCATGCTGGGAGGATGGTGCTGAGTCAGATCAATGGGTTGTAATCTTCTCTTCTACTACTTCTATCAATAAGGTTATTTGAGTTTTCCTCCATATTCTTGTATATCTCTGAATCTTGTATTGGTATATGCATTTGTATGGTTAATATATATATGATCCTATATTGTTTATGGTTATAGATCTCTATGCTTTGATGGTATTATGCTACTTTGACTCTACAGGTGTTCTTTGAAGCGGGACAAGGAAGGAAAGAGTGGCAAAGATCTGTCAAAGGGGAGAGGAAACAAGAAAGGAGCCAAGTGAAAGACTGAGGTTGGTACTCTTTGCTTCTCTCTCATCTATCTCTCATAGAGGAAAACACAAGTAACTTTAATTTGTTTGTTTCTAAGATAGCTACCTGTCTTAGTGGGACTAGCAGCTCTGAATTGACACTAGTTTTCTCGATAACACCAAGGTGTCTCGTTTGGTTGCATGGTAATCTCTTTGAATCCAAAAATTGACTGTGCTTCAAATTTAGGCCTACTAAATTCCCTATTTAGTGCTGCTTGGATGTCTTCTACTCTAGCATTCGGGTTATCGTTAGAGTACTTAATGTACAAGGTTAGCACGTGATCTTGCAGAGCACTAACTAGTGTTGCCTTATTTATGTGATCATCTATAATACCTTGAGCTTCCCATACAACCCTCACAATGAATCAAGACTGGTCCGGGTCCTCATTTCTCAATCCTTTGAACAAAGAAAACTTCACTGTATTCGCCATACTGAATCGTGATGGAGGTGGAGGTGGTACGGGTGAATTGGAGGTGATGGCAATGAAGTCAGAGGTGGTGTGGGCAGAGGTGGTATTCACATGAATCCTTGTCTTATCAACTGAATAAAACTTCATAGAGGGACCTTTGTTATCCCTTCTTCGTCCCTTCATGGAAGTGAAATCAAGGGCTATGCTCTGGACCCTTATTTCCTTCATTTCTGTAAAAATTTCCGCCTTGCGTAGTCCTGAACATCAAGGTAGTTGCATAACCCATTTTTTGCACAACATCATTTTAATCCAAGTATTCAAATATTTTACGTACTTACCTTGCGGTCCTTTGAAAAAGCATTGCTTCACCTTGTTATAACTAACTAAGGTGTCAACCGCGAATTCAGTCACAAATCTTCCTATGATGTGATCGAGCCAATGATGGACAGCACGGGAAATATGATCGAGCTAGTGATCGAGAACACGGGCAATCTTATCCTCCGATGCTTCCAACCTTCACACTAGCTCTGGGATCCACACAATAAACCTTCAAGCCTCCACCTTCCTTGGCTATCTACTAGCTTCGTGGTCCACTCGTATAGATCAACTAGAAAGGAGGTGAAAAAGATTTCGTGGATCTCCATATACAGGTATCGGTCCAGCCACTATTCTTTTGATAGTCGCAGGTTTCTATTCTCTTGTGCCATGAATTCGTGGATATTTCTATCTAACCAGTCTCCTATCTACTTCTTAGTTGGATTCCATCGATACAACATCACACATCTCTTATACAGATTCTAGTCCCGACAACAAAACCATTTTTTGGCTTGAGGGGGTCTTGAACGAGGTTCAACATTAGTTAGCCAAACAAATCCCTACACTACTGGCCCTTTCGACATCAGCCTATGGAGCGCGGACTGAAGTCTCACCTGAAGAAGTATGGCGGAACGCTGGAACCAAGTTTCTGTACCCTTGAGACTAATGTGATGTCAGTTTATTCTAGCCATACTTGCCTTCGCACAGGTTGCTTAGCCATCTGCTCCACCCTTCAATACCTTCATGAAAGGGTATAATTGGCTTTCGTGTAGCCCTAACCTGCGGCTCAGAGACTTTCGCACTGTTAGTGCAGCGATCTGCGATATCTCCCAAACTAAGCTAAGTGTCTTACTTATCTTATTAACAGATCTTAGTTAGCTTCGCATAAACAAATGTTCTTACTTGTATTCACTTAACCAACACAATTACATATATTCATGCATCATATAATCATTATAAGTGAAATTCATACCCAACATAACAAGATGCATAAACAAGAAAGAAAGATGTAGAATTTGTAGAATACTTCTCTTTATTGATAATTCCAAACAATTAGAGACTTGGCCTGCACTGCGCACTCAGCTGCAGGGCTCTGCACACTCAGCTATGGACTTCTAGGTCTCTGTGCACTCAGCTGCAGAGCCTCTACCTACACTACAACCCCAAGACATAGATTTCTACTTTAGAGCTATCTCTCATACATCATATCTTCACTCTTTCTTGCCTCTTTTCTAAACTACTTAGAGCTTATCTCTATTTATACAATCCCATGGTCTGCGAACCATGGGTAGATCTTCTATAGCTGACATTACATTTCCAAAATAAGGGCAAACAACCCTATGAATCTTTAACATCTATGCGCTCTGTGACCAGAAAATCCGTAGTTTTTATACTTGGATTACAAAATTTGACCAAAATATGGGCTTATAGCCCCAAAACTATCCTTGGGGGATCCCGCACCCAACATTGTTCTATCATACTCTACACCATGCATTCTAATAATTCCATCTCCCTAATTCGTTCATTTTATTTCAGTTCCTACACACATCTTTTCCCATCCTTTTAGGTTGCTCTTGGTTGAGAGAAGGAATAATCCTTCCTTCAATCGAGATAGGTCTAGGATTAGATGCATCTTAGATTATACTTTACATTTAGTTCTATTTTTTGAATTTTAGGAGTCCTCTTTCGAAAGAGGTAAACATTATTTGTGGCTTGGATGAGCCCCTCATCAACTTAAGGATCACTTTCTTGCCTGATCAACAAGAGGGTTGATCTCATGTCTCTTCTTTATTGGTAGGTGAAAGTTATATTTTAAGCCAGTGGAGATAGGGAGAAGGAAACTGAACCTAATTTAACCAATCGGAACCACAATTTCAATGGAAAAGGAGCTGCTCTAAGTTTGCGACCAAGTGGTCTCCCTTATAATGTTGTAGGAAGAGATTTTCGATCCATTCAACATTTTTTACACTAGAAGGAGGGCCTTGAGCTAGTTTATCTATTTGAAAGTTTGTTTTATCATTTTTAACTAATAATGGCTCCTATATGTATTCCTACATTAGGTCATGCTTTCATCTCATCCAAAACTACTAGCGGCATGAGCAAGAAGAACATTGAGTCCTTGTCTAATTTAAAGTTTGAGGCTGGGAGTAATTTTTTTTGCCTTAGATCATATTTGTAATTATGTAGATATATGTGAATCTTTCAATATTACTGCTCACAATGAGATCTACATGATGTTTACTCTTGAGATTATTTTTCTAAGAAATTTAGGTCACTTCCTTATCAATTTCATTTATGTTATTTACTGTCAAGTGAAGATTTGATTGAGCATTTTTCTTCTCTTATTTATTCTAATTCTAATGGTACTAAATTAAACAATGAAGAACAAGACAAATATAATTCATTTATAAGTCTTGAATAACCAATTTCTAATGATTCTTGTGGTCAGAAAGTAAGCCCAATAGAATCTAATCAACAACAAGATTTAAATAATGAATATGTTAATTTATCTTCTCTTAAGGTGAATTCTAAGAATTCAGAACACATTTCTACATCAGAAAGAATTTCATTAAACTAGAATTATGATAATAGGGTGAATTGTCAAGGTGACTCTTTTTAGCCACCATTATATTATGCTATTAATTAATTTATTTGTCCTTATATGTTTTCACATTTTATTTCATTAAATAATGACCATTTTAATCTTGTAGTTGGAAACAATTTTATCATCAATTCTGAAAATTATGAAATTATCACTCATTCAGATGATAATTCTTTGGTCATTAACACTCTTCCCATAATCTTCTTCTCAAATATTTTACGACTCTATTAATTCATATCATCCATCTTACTTCAAAGAGCAGGTAATTTATGATCAATATTGTGATGATGATGATAAAGAATTACATTTTGGATGAAGAGAACTAATTTAAAAATTGATTTATCTCATGAAGATTCATATGCTATGATTTTGTCTCCTACTGTTGAACACAAATTTTATCCTAAACATTTTGGTGAGTTAGTTTTGCAGGAAACCTGTATCTATAATATTTTTTTGGAACATTCTTTTAGTGGAAACTCGATCACTGAAATTAATGATAGGTTCCAGAGTTTCCATGTAACATCATGTTGTAATTTTAATGTCCATAGTGATTTGGTTATGTTTGTTTTTTTCAATTGTTTCGTTATGTTTTATTTCTTGATTTTTTATGGAGGCATGTTCAATATCTCATGTTCAATATGTTCATGAGCAAGAGTCATGGTCATGGTTGTTGTGTTGAGTGAGTTTGGTGCAACAAAGATAACTTTTGGTGTTGTTGTGGTTTGTCATATTCGGAGAAGTTGTTGGTGCATGTGGAATTCAACATTGTCGAGTTGTGTACAACCTACATCGTGGAGTTGTGTGCACAAGGATTTTTCTAGAAAGTGTTAAGTGAAGGAGGCATCATACCTATGTGAGGGTAAGTGTGTTGAACTGTTTTTTTCTCTTACTATTTTCCCAATGTGGTTGCAAGGATCTACGATTGAAGTCACATTTGGTGTGACTATAGTGGTAACAAGGGCAATGTGCTGGGTCTGTAACTCACTGAATTAAGAGTTGTGAGAGCTCAATTTATAGCCACAAGAACCGATGGTGATACTGCTAGTGATGCGTTAGAGAAAAAAAAAACAAAGAGGCTCATGGAGATGAATCCACAATAGTCCTAAAGTTATTCATCTAGCATTTGGAGGAGGTCGAGCCTGATGTGCATTAGGTGGAGAATAAGCCTAGCATAGTGGTGTTGGAACGTGAAGAGGTGGTGTGGCTCATGTATTATTTTTTAACGTATTGGCTATTAATTGGCAAGAGTGTTATTAGGAATGACCTACACATAATTATTAGACATTAATAATCATAATGTATGGAGTTTTTAGCTTGTGGTCATTATATTCAAATCTCTATTTTTATATGTCACTTTATCATGAGTTTGGGATCCTAAGAATATGTGCATTGTTTAAGAAAGTGGAAGATCATTATCAATCGTTTTCAATTTTAATCACAAAGTTAGGACTTACTCCAAAATTACCATCAGTTGGTTGGGTCATTTATATGAAGAGTATCACACTTTCCTTGGTTGAGATTATAAAAAGATATGACAAACCCGTCCTTAAAATAATATTGTGCTAGAGCGTGGTATCTAAGATATGAGCCAAGATCTCCACAGTTGAGTGGACATAATAGTAGAGGTGTAAATACTAGTGGATCATTTATTAATTGTTTCAATTCTTTTGGAGCTACCTAAAATTGATTGTTGTGTGTTTGGAAAAAGCTTAGATTGTGTGAAGCATGATTGCAATATTTTGGAGCATAGATTCCTTTTTTTGTGTGGCAAGTCTGAAGTGTGTGATTTCCATATTTTCGAGCTTTAGATCCTTATTTTGTAGTGTTTGGCATTTATGGTGAAGTCAAGGAATCACATGTTATGAAATTAATAAGCTTGGTTTGATTTTTATTAATCTATCTATGCTCCTCCTTTAAATACCCAATCATTGTGTGTCATTAACTTAAAAATATTGAGATGGATAATCCTCTAGCAAAATCATATGTAGATGAAGTAACCAGTTTGGATGGCGCCAACTACATAAATTGGAAATTTAAGATGTGCACATTGATGTAGGGATATAATGTATGGTCGATGGCGAGTGGTGGTGAAGGGAAGCTATAGGTAGTTGCATCAATTCAAGATTGGGAGAAGCGAGAAACTAAGAAGAAATCGTTGATGTGAATGTCTGTAAAATACAACGTTATACAACATATTAGAGAGTGTAAGACATTGAAGGAGACATGGATGATGCTCAAGGAATTGTATGAAATAGAGAATACCAATCAACTCCCATACTTGAAAAGTAAGTTGGTCTCCATTAAAATGGAAGAATATGAAAGTATTAGTAATTTTATTTCAATAATTAAGGACTTTAAAGATAAAATTGGAGATATAAGACAAGCAATATCTAGCACTAGCCTATTCATTATAACCTTCAATGGAATGTTAGATGAGTATCATATGTTAATCACAGTTGTTGCAAAAATGGAGATGGCTCACACTTTTGATGAATTATAAGATATGCTCATGTAGGAGGACAAAAGGCAAATGAATCTTAAACCTGAAGGTTTTGATTTGACACTTATGGAAAAAGGGAAACCACATTTCAAGAGGAAGCCTTGGGAAGTTAATAAAGGAGGAAAGTCACCACAAGGAAATTTGTCATGTGGTAAGTCACCATTTGTAAAATCATAAAAAAGGTATGAAATTTTCAAAATTTGATATTAAATGTCATTACTATGGTAGTTTGGGCACTACTCTAGAGATTGCATGAAAAGGAAATACCATGGGTCGAAACATAGAAATAAAAGACACACTGGTAATTTTGTTGATATAGGAGAAAAAATGAGTGATCTCGACAAAAGCCTTCAATTATTTGTTACAAAATTTGCACTCTCTAATGAAATAGATGATCCAAATACTTGGTTTGTTCATTCCAGGACCTCCATACATATGTCTGTAATGGGCACTGGTTTGAAAATTTTCATGGAATTAACAATGGTACAAATATATATCTTGGAGATGATTGTGCACATGAAATCAAAGGGTATGGTGATGTGTCAATGACATTACCAAATGGTCATTTTAGGCTTATCCACAACGTGACGCATGCTCCTGGTATCAAGATGAATATCATCTCAGTTTCTACTATAATAGATTAAAGCTTGAACGTTTAATTTATAAATTCACATTTTTTGGTGAAATGCATGAAGAATTATTTCATGGTTACTACAACAAGCGTTAGAAGTCGAGGATTGTATAAGCTTAATGTGACAACCAAAACCCATCAAGAATTGGCATCCACAACAATGAAAAGAGAATCTCTTTGGAATCAAAGGTATGCCCACATTGATTACCATGATTTATTGTTGTCACAAAAATCAGAAATGATGGAAGGTATTCCAATACTTAAGAATGAATATTCCACATGTGAAGGGTGTGCATTAGCGAATATGCATAGGGAAGAGTTCCCTACTCATATAGATAAAGTTAAAGGGATTTTTTAGAACTTGTGCATAGAGATGTATGTGGTCTTATGGATACTAGATCCTTAGGTGGAACATATTACTTCTTGATATTTATTGATGATGGTAATACATTTACATAGGTATACTTCATTAGAAAGAAGAGTGATGTATTTGAATATTTTAAAGAGTTAAAAACTATGGTTGAAAAGAAAATAGCAAAAATACATTAAGATCCTCCCAACATATCAAGGTGGAGAATATATTTCAAATGAATTCATCAAGTACTGCAAATCCCATGTAAGTATACAACAATACATAGTACCATATAATACACAAAAAATGGAGTAATTGAAAGAAAGTGAAAAACCATGGTCAAATGTGCACAAACCATGTTAAAAGGTAAAAATATTACCAATTATTTTTGGGCCAAAGCTTTTAATATTGTTGTTTACTTGAAAAACACAAGTCCAACTAAAAATTTAGATCATAAGAATCATTTTGAAGCATTTTATGGATATAAAATAGTAGTAATCCATCTGAAAATCTTTAGTAGCAAAGCATTCTCTCATGTTTTGAAAGAATACAGGAAGAAACCTGATGTGAAAGTTATTAAGTGTATTTTCATAGGTTACTATTTTGATCATAAAGTTTATAAGTTGTTTTATCCATGCACACATAAAATCTTTGCAAGAATAGATGCATTATTTCATGAGCTTTTAGATGAAGGCCATAAGAATAACAAGTATGATGCATGGAATATCCCTTATGCGTATGATGATGTCAAAGAAGAAGCAGATGATAAGTACGAAAAAAAGAGGAGGAAGAATTCAATGACACGGACACCTCTAGCAGTCACAGCACATTATCAGGAAGAGATGACTCATTGCAAAGTTGGAGAGGAGATGAAAGCAATGAAATACCAAGAAGGTCATCTCGTCAAACTCAATGACTAGTAATAATTAAAGATCATGCTTTTGTAGGGCTATAACTAGGGTCTCTCACACCACCAATTATTCCACATTATTAAGTCAATCCGGGATCGTTTGGTTCTTTCAAAGAGTAACTCAATCCGAGGCTATTTTGCCCAAGTAATGCTCGGTAGTATAGTGCTCTAATGAATTGAA
>APFE030060580.1:123277-150524 GCA_000404065.3 Pinus taeda | reverse complement strand
CTACAGCAGATTTGGACCTTATACCTTACAGGGCTACGGACCAGTAATGCAATATGTTAGTTGATATGTCTTGAAATTAAAAAAAAAAAAAAAATCTAACCTGAGAAGGTGGTTCAGATTCCAGAGCCCTTTTGTTCTTACTCAATTCGGGGATTTATGGTATTTGCATTTCATGAACCATTCCGAATTGAATTTGTATATGAGTTAAATGTTATATAGATGCTTATGTCCTCCGAATTCTTGATGCATTATGTTTAGAGAAATGCTTTTATATTGATTTTTCAAGAATGTTATGCTTCAAAAGGGTACTACACTCAAATGTAAGAGAATGAATTTACAATTCTTCTTTCAGACGACTTTACAATTCTTCTTTCAGACTTTAATCTACTGAGTATCTACCACCTATCAAAAGGTGGAACACATGATGGCTTCTGTTATTTGAATGCCCTCTTTGTGGAGGTGCATTGGCCCACAAGGGGCAAAGTTGCAAACACGTTACTTAAGAGAATAAAACCCTAACATGTCACTTAAAGAGAATAAAACCCTGAAAACCCTGATTGTGACCGTACTTTCACTGGCCTGATAAAGCCCAATCTGACCTTAACATTAGACAAAGAAAATGAGAATAATTAAATTCTCAAGTGTTGGGGTTCTTTAATGGATAGAGGAGGACTGGGTCCAGGGACGATACTAAGTGAGGATTTTTTTAGTGTATTCACTGAAAGCTCAGCTGTCCCCTCGAAGAATTCTAAGGGTTATATAAGTACCACCTTTCTTATGGAATACAACATGGATGTGCAATAGCTTTTTTTCTTTTTATAAATACAGCCAATTAGGTCTTTCAAAATTTGTCTTATGTGTTCAATTACTTATCTTTGAATTACCTTTCTAAACCATCTGGTTATTTCTTACCGAATAATTCAGAGGTATGCATGTTTCATTATCTGAAGAAGAGATAGATGAGCTAGAGAAAGCTATTGTCCTGTCTCTGAAGTATGAACTGGGAATTTCAGTATCATATGAACTTGGTTTCAGTTATGTTTTTTATGCTGTTGGCTTAAGCCATTATGCTTGATGGAAAAGCCCACAATCTTCTTGGCTGTAACTTGTGAGAGTGTGCCCAATACTTATTTTATGCTTTTATCTCTTACTTTTGATATTTTGAGCTTCATGTCTATTATATTTTTGCTTTTACTTTTAGGTCAAATCAGTATTGAAGTATTGGTTCGCCATTTTCTTTTAGGTACATTACAGTCCTAACAACAAACCACTGGTAGCAGAGAAATTACACAAGGTTTATCCAGGCCTTCTATGTCTACAATACTTCTAAAGCATACATAAACAACATTACTCTTTTCACATAGCAAAAAAGCTAAAGAAATCTTATAAACCTTTTCGGCCAGTACCAGCACATAGGATCTCACAAAACCAGAGGTTTTGGGAAGACTCTGTCCTCACCTGGATTAATCACTATCCAAGCTCTCTCAAGGAAAAATCTTTCATTCCCAAATTATGGAATCTGATTCCAAAGTCTGTCACTTGGAAAATTTGGAATAAGATCATCTTCCATTAAGGCAAGAGATATCTGAGAGAAACTTTGTTGATTAAACATCTGAAATAAAATTTACAAAAAGATGAACAGAAAATATTGAAATAAAGAGAAATAAACAAATCAGAAGTCAAATACTGGAAACAGTATTTAGTCAAGCATTTGAAATATGAATGGACTACATAGATCTCATCAAGTAAGTTTGGCCACATATATTGCTGGCCATTTTCTTCACACAGATAAATAAATCCCGCATTGAAAACTACAGGAAAATTATTACTGATTGGTCATACATCATAGTAATTTTGCGGAGGGCATAATCTACAAGACTGTATAATAAGAAGAAGAAACTCAACAGAAAGTTTTCAATCAATAACAAATCCATTGGTTATATTGCTGGCCTATTTCTTTATCTTTAACTGCTACTCTAACAGAATCGATAGAATCTTTGGAAGAGAAGTCAGAGGATGTGAGCTCCTAGCAAGACGCAAAACTAATTCATCAATCATATTGAATTATACTTGATTTCTCTATTTTCTTGTCTTGATGAGCCACGAATTTTGATAGGTTAGTGTTCTTGTATCGCTGAAATTCAATAGGGCTTGTCATCTTGCTACTGTAGTGAGAAAATGCCACTTTTACATCCTCAATATGGCGTGTGCTCCTCTGATCTTGAAGCAAGTCTAGAATTTCATAATAGATAGTGCCTATGACCTCCATTGTTTTTATAACGTTCATGTTGAGGCAATTCCCTATGCCAATGAAAGTATTCGGTGACTTCTAGGCATACCATTGATGGATCAAATGAGGTCATATCACTGAGGTGGAATCCAATATTGGAGGCCCAGTTCACTTGGAAAGAGGGTTAAATCCAAACCACTGGACCTTACCAGATTACTGAGCTGAGGAAAGTAATATTAAATCTAAAAATCAAACTGACTTGTCCTTCCTTTAGTGCCTGCAGATATCAAACATAAGTAAATAGAAAATCCCACCTTCACTGCTCAGAGCCATCATTTCATTTAATTATTTGTTCATATTAATGTACAGAAATTACCAAAGTAAATTCATAGGACTTCCAAATCCATCCAGAATAACTAACATAAAGCAATTAGCTATATCGTGTTTACCTTTTGCCTGCTATTGCCCTCTCAATCAAATAGTATGATAATCTTGAACAGTTAACTTATTACTTCTCACTGAAAGAATTTAATCAGCATGTCATGTTTGTAAAATTGGTGAATTCTCTGATGACATCTCACAGTTCAAGCATTTTACAAAAGCAGATTGAAAACATTCTAACCTCTGCTGCCTACTCTGCATTTTTGAAAAGATTCCAACCTCTGCTGCCTGCTCTACATTTTATGAGACATATATCTAACTTGTCAAGCTGATTCAGTGGTGAATTTTATTCACAATGCAGATCTTCATGAAGATAAGCGTTATTTGGCCAACAATCTGGGTACTACACCAATAACAATTGCACAGGTATGTTTGTTTCATTTTACTTACTCTCGATATTAGATTGTTAGGTTGTTAATAATAAGGGCAATTCCAGTTTAGGTGAAGTTGCTTAGATGTTCCCATGTTTGGGATTTTAGCTTGGACAACTTTTGAATTTAGATGATGGACATGCTTAATAAAACTACATATACACCCTACATGCTCCACGAAAAGATATGAAGGTCTCTATTTATCTCAGGGTGAGGAGTTGAGGAAAGAGGTCGGTGCTGCTGCATACATAGAGTGCAGCTCAAAGACTCAATAGGTATACCATCTGATATGTGCCATGTTCATATTTTCCTTATGCCATGAAGTGTTGTCATCTAATTTCTGTTTATCTTCTCCAGTTTAATGGTCTTAAATAGTGGTTGTAGTCACACTGTAAGGTGAATTAATATAAAGAAAAATTTATATATCTGATATTAGGGGTTTCAAAATGACCCGAAATTTCAAAATGAATGCCTACCATCTCAAAAGTTATTACATTTATGGCAACATAAGTATAAAGCTTTATACTGTAAATCCTGATAAACTGAGTTGGTAACAACTTCCTTAGAATGCGTAGTAAGACTTGGATTTAGAAGAAAACATGCTCACTAAGGGCATAGTCTACCTAAAGGTTGAAAGTTAGGGCTACATTATCATATACAAGTGTGTTCCATTTGGATCAAATGAGGTCATATCACTGAGGTGGAATCCAATTTTGGAGGCCCAGTTCACTTGGAAAGATGGGTTAATTCCAAACCACTGGACCTTACCAGACTACTGAACTGAGGAAAGTAATATTAAATCTAAAAATCAAACTGAGTTGTCATTCCTTTAGTGCTTGCAGATATCAAACATAAGTAAATATAAAATCCCACCTTCACTGCTCAGAGCCATCATTTCATTTAATCATTCGTTCCTCCCCCACACACGTACGAATGAAAGATAAGGTATGGCTAAATTTACTGCCCATCTGATGAACTCAAAAGTGACAAACCATTTTTCCATAATCTCATTAGCATTCATATCCTATGGTTTGTAGAACTTAATATGATGGGAGGTAAGATTTTGATAGGAACCCCCACCATTTATGCTTAGCATTCCAACACTTATTTTCACAATCTCCTTTTCTATGGTATTATTCAGGCTACCGCAGGCCCTCAAAACCTGGTTTTATTCTATAAACATAAAACTGTTTGAGATCCCTTAACCTCCTGTTAACAATCTGGATTAACTTGGGTTTCACATCTCTTCCTAATTATGATTGAGGAGTCTCCAATTACTTGCTCTGCCAATTCCCCTTGATTAGATATTTTCTAGACCTTGATAATATATTAAAATGTCATCACTTCTGCTTGGTTGTTGGTGGATTCTCCTAACTCCCAAGAAAACCTTGCTTAGATTGTGCCAGATATTACTTAATGATGAGACTATTACTGCAAGATGATTTGTTCATCTGAATCTCTTGTGCTGAGATCAGCCCCCTTATAAGTAAGTGCATTGGTTTATGAGTTAAATGTTATATAGACTTGCATAAAACTTATGGTTTTAGGCTTGAGGTCAATGATTTATCTTCAGTAATAATTCTTGACAAGTTAATGCTAGTGGGGAAGGCCACCCCATTCATAATGTCAATGATAATTTTGGAGTCCTCTGCAATTTTCATGTCTCAAATCTCTAATTTGGATGTCAGTTTTAGGCCTTTTCATAAAATGTGTCCTGCAATATTATTTGTGGTTTGGTCACATGCTCATGCTTGAGAAAATTTTAGTCTGGTCTTTTCTCATGGGTCCCTTGAGCACCCTCCCCATGCTCTGCCTGGGTTTCATTTTGCTCTCCCATCAAAGAAGAATATATTACCATATACATGAGAGAGTGGGCTGAACTGGGGAAAGAATCTCAGGTGGGGAGTCTGAAAATTGAGTCCACTCTTCATGACCCCAACCTTTCACCCATTGCAATTACTTGTTTGTATAGTGGATTGCCTCATTTTGATCTTTTGCAGCAGGCCCTAATTTTTTCACTAATGAACATTGTTGCTTTCATGGCTTCCCTTGCCTTAATGGAAGATGATCTTATTCCAAATTTTCCAAGTGACAAACTTTGGAATAAGATTCCATAATTTGGAAATGAAAGATGTTTCCTTGAGAGAGCTTGGATAGTGATTATTCCAGGTGAGGACAAAATCTTCCCAAAACCTCTGGTCTTGTGAGATCCTGTGTGCTGGTTCTGGCTGAAAAGGTTTATCAGATTTCTTTATCTTTTTTGCTATGTGAAAAGAGTAACGTTTTTCATGTATGCTTTAGAAGTATTGCAGACATATAAGGCCTAGATAAACCTTGTGTAATTTCTCTGCTACCAGTGGTTTGTTGTTAGGACTGTAATGTACCTGAAAGCAAATGGAAAACCAATACTTCAATACTGATTTGACCTAAAAGTAAAAGCAGAAATATAATAGACATGAAGCTCAAAATATCAAAAGTAAGAGCTAAAAGCATAAAATAAGTATTTGGCACACTCACAAGTTATAGCCAAGAACCCCGGATGCGGGTGTTATGTGATGCAATAATGGAGGAGGCAACCTCATTAAATGCCAAGTGGCCGCCAGCTAGAGCCAAGTGGCTCGAAGCCTCGAGAAGGCAGTCATTCGGTCCGGCCAGCATTAATGGAGGAGGAGGGAGAATTACCGGGTGCAGGGGTATATCGGTCAGTTGCCTCGAATCGACGATGAGAGGGGTTCGACGAGAAGGAGAGCGAAGCTCTGTTCGCAGAGAGTTCTGTCTAGTTACGCTGGTAAGTGGGATGCCTGGTTCTTGGATGTTAGCACCAAGGGGGCACAAGCCCAAGCACAGACCTCGGCCCTCGACTACGGAGGCCCTGGATTTAAGCTCGGTTTCGAAGGGAATTCGTGGCTCTGTGTTGGGGGTGGAAGCATGGTATGTCGTTCATTCTGATAGCTGCATGGTTCGCAAATGCCCTCGACCTCCAGAAGCTCTGAGTGTCACAGCGTCTCCATCCCTCGGTGTCCTGGTTTGAGATTTGGTCCTCTGGTTCTGGTCTGCTCGGCCCTCCGGAAGCAATTCACTCCACGCAGCTCCTGAAAGGGCTCGACTTTCGACCAGGGTGGTAAGCAAGGCTTCTTATATTCATATTCCATCTCTCCTTCTGAATTTGGTGTGTAATTTGGTGTGTAATTTGTTGCACGGGTCCAGCATCCATAGTGGTGCACAACATTCGCAATCTCTGGGTAGAATTGGTTCTGGGTTGCTCACAGGATGCCATGTGAGCGGCAGTGTGGCGCTTGCAGATGGGGAGGCTCCAGAGGAGGTGTTAGAGGGTGCGCATCATCGCCACGCTCCTCAGCATCCGAGGAGGAAATCCGCTCACCCGAAGCTCGCCAAGCGCGCAGACGAGGAAGGGGAAGAGGAAGAACTAGGGTGTGTTCGTTCGGGAGGCATCCGGCAACCCGCTTCCGAAACCCGTGTCGGCTGGACAATGCGGTATACTACGTCTCATTATGCATTGAAAAATGCGATCATGCTGCCCGACCAGAAGCCCATGCAGCACCACGGCCACCCTCGCCTGTTCCGGGTCAGCGACTATAGCCTCTAGAAGCCACGGGTGCGGTGGCGGGAGAACGAGCCGGACCAAGCGAGCCTAAGAGAGAAGACGCGCCATACACAGACACGAGCGCATCAGACTCAGACTCCTATGGATGCACAGTGGAGGAGGAGCAACCAAGTGCATTTATCAGTCCAGCGGTGGAGGAGCCACCAAACCCATGCACCTAGGCAAGCGGCTCGGTCGGTCGGGGTGGTATGGTTTCTCTGGGTTCATTTTTTGGTCGTTATTGTAGCTTCAATAGTTAGTCATGAGAGTCAATGTGCGTCTGTAATTTCAATTTTAAAGTCGCTTTTAAAGCCTGTGTCTGTAATGTCGATTTTAAAGTCTGTGTTGGCAACGTCAAGCTATGTCAGTCATGTTGGGGTCTGTAAGCTCCTCTCTCACTATGGCAAGGAGTGGAAGGTTAAGTTTTGGCTGGTTTTAGTCAGGGATTCAGTTATGGATGGTTCTTGTCAGCAGACAGTTTCATAGTTCCATTTTTCTCAGGCTTGGTATAGGTCTCAGAATGTTAAAATGCTCAAGTAGCCAACTCAGGGCGGCGGATGTAACTCACTGTAACTTTTTTGTAATATAATAGAATTAGTCTGATTTACACAAAAAAAGTTACAGCCAAGAAGATTGCACTTGCAAATCCGATTCTAATGGAGGAAGAGATATCTGAGAGAAACTTTGTTGATTAAACATTTGAAATAAAATTTACAAAAAAATGAACAGAAAATATTGAAATAAACAGAAATAAACAAATCATAAGTCAAATACTGGAAGCAATATTTAGTCAAGCATTTGAAATAGGAATGGACTACATAGATCTCATCAAGTAAGTTTGGCCACATATATTGCTGGCCATTTTCTTCACATAGATAAATAAATTCCGCATTGAAAACTACAGGAAAATTATTATTGATTGGTCATACATCATAGTAATTTTGCAGAGGGCATAATCTACAAGACTGTATAATAAGAAGAAGAAACTCAGCAAAAAGCTTTCAATCAATAACAAATCCATTGGTTGTATTGCTGGCCTATTTCTTTATCTTTAACTGCTACTCTGTTAGAATCGATAGAATCTTTGGAAGAGAAGTCAAAAGTGGATTGGGCCTCAACAGTCCTTTGGGAGAAATCGATTTTAATAAATTTTATAGTCCTGAAAATGTGGGTTTTCATGTTGCTTCTGTGTGTTCGAAACAGAGAATGAGGAGGCCTGGTTCTCATGGTTCCATGACATATTTGAAAGTTGCAGCAAGTAGGAGACTGGATTCAAGCCTTAGGCTTTCTCTTGACCTTATCAAGGAACCCAGCAGCCCTCTGTTTGATCCTAACTTGCTTGCTTCGTTTGAGAGGGCGTTGGAGAATTTGTCTGAGGAGGAGTGGAATGCCATTAGAAATGCAGAGGGGCGGCATCGCGGGAAGAGCCCAAAAGAGGGTGTTTTAACTTGGGCCCTTGAATCTAATAAAAGAAAGGACAACCCACTTCGGAACTTTGAGGAAAAATGCCCTCCTGGGAGGGCCAATGCTGTGGTTCTCTATACCACTACTTTGAGGGGTATCAGGAAAACATTTGAGGACTACAACAATGTGAGAGATGCACTTGAGAGCTATGAGATTTGTATCAGTGAAAGGGACGTGTCTATGCATTTGGAGTTCAGAAATGAGCTCAGAAAATTGATGGGTGGCAAGCTTGTAACGTGCTGATGAGGTTCTCAAAATCCATGAAGAAGGTAAAATGGTAGAGCTGCTTGCAGGGATTCCAACAGCCATGGTTGGCAGAGTCTGTGATGGGTGTGGAGGGGTAAGATTTGTTCCTTGCATGGAGTGCAGTGGAAGCTGCAAGCTTGTGAATGATGATAACATGGTGGTGAGGTGCCCTGATTGCAATGAGAATGGCTTGATTCAGTGCCCCATTTGCTGCTGATATCATTTTGAATTCAGTTTTTAAGTTCCAGATGATCCCATTCCAAATTACATTTACATTAATTTCTGCACCTTCTTCAAAGTTAGTAAATTTTTCTTGCGTCCGATTGATTCTACAGCAGATTTGGACCTTATACCTTACAGGGCTACGGACCAGTAATGCAATATGTTAGTTGATATGTCTTGAAATTAAAAAAAAAAAAAAAATCTAACCTGAGAAGGTGGTTCAGATTCCAGAGCCCTTTTGTTCTTACTCAATTTGGGGATTTATTGTATTTGCATTTCATGAACCATTGGAATGAGATTCTATATATATATCTAATGCTTATATGTTTTCTTTCTGATTTTTTTGAACTTTATAATACAATTGTAATGATCTTATGGTCAGTTGTAGTTCATCTAGGCTAAATAATTGTATTTGGGTGTTAGCATTTTTAGGTTCTTAGTTATCCCTCCAGTCTTTCCATATATTAGTTGATGCTTCTATATAAGCTGAATTTTTGATCTGAACACAAATGTGCTCCCTTTTCAGATTCCTGTAATTTCACTGTCAAAAAAAGTGGTGTTTGGAAACAATTACCAAAAAAGAAATAATTTAAGAGAGATGTTTAGCAATCCATGACATTTTTCAGGTATTTGCTAAAAAATGCCTATAATTAGGCTTGCTTGAGGATGCTTCTGATTTGTGTAGGAATGTGATATAATTTGTTTATTTGTAATAACGTTATATTGATTGATCAACTTGTATTTTTATTCATTTTCTGGCATCCCACATACTTTTCCCAAGCCTTTCGTTGCATAACTTGACATTGATTGTTCGAATTCTTAGGGATATTGTTCAAATTCTTTTGACTTATATAATCTTATTTTTAATATAAATGATTTGCTTGTCTTTTAATGGCAGAGTGTTTGAGAGCCCATCCATTTGCGGAAATCTCAATGGGAGAACCCTTAAATTATATGGGAGGCATCCATGAAAAATTATCTCAATGGGAGAACCCTTAAATTATCTCCCCAGCAAGGAAACACAGGGGAAGGAGACATACCCCAGTAGATGATTTTCTTGATGTCACATCTCAAAGAAGATCCTTTTACCTTCCAGAGAAAAATCTTGCAGTGAACCCTTTTAAGACTGAAGATAGCAGAAAGTACTACTTTTATCCTGGCAGAGAATGGTGTGACACAGACAGCAGGTCCATACAGGCACATGGCAGAGGAATAATTTATGTTGAAGAGACTCAGACCTTCTACTGGTATGGAGAGAATAAAGATGGTCGAAGCTACCGTATGCACAGGAAAGGAACTGCACGAGTGAGTTAATCGTTTCTTTCACTTCTGCCGCTCTGAATGATGGATTCTATGCTATTATTTGTCTTCCTATGCATTTCATGAAAATGGACATATTTTTATGCTCTTCTGGTAATTTTATTTCTGTAGTTTTAAGTCGACAGAATGCTTGCAGAGATATTTCTGGATCTACATTCATGTAAGAGTTGTTGTATGATTTTGAACATTTAAGTTAGCTTCCCATTGTGAAAATTTATCATATCATATTCATTTGTATAAGTCCTTGATTGAACACTCTATTTCTGGCATATTTTAAATGATGTGGTAGAATCCTCTACACAAGACCTTAGATGTAGATGCCAGGTTGACATTTTGAAATTTATATACTAGTAACTTTTATGGGTGTTGAATCTCTTTTCAGCAATGGAGAAGCAATTCGAAAATAAACATGAATTATGCTAGAATTAAGCTAGACAAAAATAGCTGGGCTTGGAGTTGATTAGAACGTTGGATGGCTACAAAGCTTTGGGAGAATAGACTCATGGAACAAGCCCAAATGGATGCTTGTGAAATTCAGTCTCTCAAAAGCTATGATGATGCTGGAGAGAATTTGAGGAAATCTCATCAACCAGGCAAAGTTAAAGTTCGCAGAAACAATCTTAGTGTTCGTGTTGGAGAGTAAAATTTTGAGTTCAAAAGCCGCAGTGCTCAACTGTTGATTAGTTTCTTGGTTGGCGGCTATGAGGAGCTAAAAGTTTGGTTTGATCTGGTGATTGGAGACATGGTCAGCTGGATTGCATTTGAGTCTTTGAGGAAGCCACTTACTAGAGAATTGTGTTTAAGGGAAAAAACAAATCTATAGCAGAAGCAAAAGAGCATGAATTTTCAGCTAAGCTTCTGGTTGTTATCTTAGTTGGCCTTGCAGATTCAAGGCATAATGGGAGTATTTCTTTACAGAAGCCAAACAAAGATAACTGGGATATATCAAAACATTCTTGGCTGTATTCCTGCAGGCATATTGATGGTACTATATGAGTAAGGAGTGTGTACACTTTAAGTTAGTGATTTGAGATGGGATTTCTTTAATAGTGACGTTATTGGGCTTCTTGCCCAGTTTAATACTGTGTAAAGATTTCAACTTGGAATGAGATTCTATATATATATACAGGCATATTTATGGTACTATATGAGTAAGGAGTGTGTACACTTTAAGTTAGTGATTTGAGATGGGATTTCTTTAATAGTGACGTTATTGGGCTTCTTGCCTAGTTTAATACGGTGTAAAGATTTCAACTTGGAATGAGATTCTATATATATATCTAAAGCTTATATGCTTTCTTTCTGCATTTTTTTGAACTTTATAATACAATTGTAATGATCTTATGGTCAGTTGTAGTTCATCCAGGCTAAATAATTGTATTTTGGTGTTAGCATTTTTAGGTTCTTAGTTATCCCTCCAGTCTTTCCATATATTAGCTGATGCTTCTATATAAGCAATGAATTTTTGATCTGAACACAAATGTACTCCCTTTTCGGATTCCTGTAATTTCACTGTCAAAAAAAGTGATGTTGGGAAACAAGTACCAAAAAAGATATAATTTAAGAGAGATGTTCAGCAATCCATGACATTTTTTAGGTATTTACTCAGAAATGCCTATAATTAGGCTTGCTTGAGGATGCTTCTGATTTGTGTAGGAATGTGATATAATTTGTTTATTTCTAATAACGTTATATTGATTGATCAACTTGTATTTTTGTTCATTTTTTGGCATCCGACATACTTAGCGCAAGCCTTTCGTTGTATAACTTGACATTGATTGTTCGAATTCTTAGGGATATTGTTCAATTTTTTTTACTCATATAACCTTATTTTTAATACAATTCTGATCAATTCTAATGTTTCTAATGTTGTGATAATTGTTCATACAACTCTGATCAATTCTGATTGCTGCTGAAGAAACTTGAATCTGATGCAAATAAGATGTTATTCTACAGTTCAGTGTTGCGGAAGTCACAGATTAGTTGATGGGTTCTGTCTGAAATGATTTAGTAGTCCCATTGACCTATTTGTTGGACATCAATAAAATTATCTTATCATATCTCTCCATCTGGACATAACTTGGTTTTCAAATCGGGAAGGAAAACAGGTTATTAATTGATTTGGCAATATATATAATTTTATTGTGGCTTCTTCAATGCAGTGGTGCAAATATCTCTGATTGGTAAAGAGAAAAAATAGAGTAGACACCTTGCTATTGCTCAGGACTCACTATATATTTCTCCTGATATTTCCAGTTTCTCCCAAGATTTTCAGGTTGTCAATGATATATTAAGAATTCCTCAGTTCCAAGTTTATTCTTGCTGATATTTTCGGACAATTTTCAATATTTCCCCTGTTATTTCCAATGAGTTTATATTTGGACCCTTGCAATATATTCCCTGAAACGTTATTTGCGTTAATTCTTCGATGTGTGTTTTTTAATGATCTACAAGATGATGTGAAATTGGTTGGGAGTCAATTCAGCTGTTATATTGTTGCCATTGGTTAACTGGTACTTTTGTGATTCTTAATTCATAATATGCCTTTATAAATAACCAAATTAAACTAGTTTGCATTGCATCTACTTGGCGTGATCACTGACATAAGATTTGATCTTGGGTCCCATGTTGTGTGAGAAATTTAAAATGGAAAAATGCATCTTTCCTCAATCACAAGCCCTAAGTAGAATACTATAAAGTTGAATTATCATAGTCTAGAGACAACGTGTTCCCCCTATTGTTTCTATCTAAAAACATTCCTAAAAAGGAAACATCCAGTAATTAGGGGGAAATGCTATCCACAAAAAAAAAAAAATCCAAAAAAAATAAAATAAAAAAATAATTAAAAAGGAAGGGGTTCTTCAGTAAATCATTGCCCTGTGTTGTTGATCAGAAGAGGAATTTGTGATACTTGTATTTGTATAAGTAATAGATCTCTACAATTAAACCGCTCTTCAGCAAATATATGAAACGTAAATGTTGCTTCTTTAACACAGTTCTTTCTCACATATGCCAAGTAAATCATTGCCCTGTGTTGTTGATCAGAAGAGGAATTTGTGATACTTGTATTTGTATAAGTAATAGATCTCTACAATTAAACCGCTCTTCAGCAAATATATGAAACGTAAATGTTGCTTCTTTAACACAGTTCTTTCTCACATATGCCATGGAACTGAAGGAAGGTTAGACTCTGTGAGTTGACAGAGCCCTATGTTTTCTGCATCCCCTTTAGCCATTTGTTGTATGATTTAGGGCACCTACTCCCCAGGAATCATTAGTTACAACCTACATTCCGAGAAGTACTAGACCCAGCCAATGTTGTCCTTACAATATATTGTCTTTTCACAGGTGAAGATGTGTGGAAATCCTTGAACTGATGCCATATTAGTTGTGATTTATTTAGGTTACTGGCATTTTATGACTTAGCCAATGGAAAAAAAAATACATATAATTATTTTGTTATTTTAATTGTAATTTTTATTAATATAAAGGTGTATGTTTATTGTTTTTTTTATTATAATTTAATTATATTTAAATTAAACAAAAGTAGTTGCTTTGTGGCTTTTAGTGAACGTTAACCACCATCATTATCAAATGTGAGAACTAGTTTATATTTTTCAAAATTCAATAATTAAATTAACGATAAAGAACAATAATATGAAAACTAGTTCATACTTTTCAAAATTGAATAATTAAATTAAACAATAAAAAATAATAATTATGCTTTTGCTTAAATGTAAAAACTAATTCATATTTTTTAAAATTCAATAATTAAATTAATATTGGGTAAAAAAATGCTAATTATACAACCTTGTTCAAAATAATATGCACTTCACCATAGTTATTAATATACATGAGTTAGTTGTGACCGCTTAAATTGATGTAGTTGACATATGAATGAAAGGATGGCACGATCATAATAAGGATTTAGATTTATTAATTAATTTGCGAAGTTTGTAGAATTGTATGACACTTCTATACTTATGTTTTTAATAGATATCAATTTATTAGTTGTTAGGCTAAGTTTGTCAAAAATGCATGTCACCTCTCAACTTATCCATTTATAGATATAATGATATAGATTGTTACATTACTTTTATTTTGATCATTGTCTTATTCGTGAGGTGTTGCTTTTCTTTTGAAATTAACCTGGTGTTGCTTTTCTTTTGAAATTAACCTTACGAAACGTAAATGTCATGCCAATAATCAGAGGGATCTTAATAAGAAATTTAATATTCCAAGAAGAGGAGGTAGTAGTAGATTCTAATAAATTAGCAATGCAACAACATAAATGTTTGCAACAAATTTAGAGAGATCCACCTTGTTGAATAATGCACACACTACATAGATAATGGATTTCCGCACTTTATACCTTTACGGCGTTTCCTTTGCAACATCTGGTGCAAATGCTAGTTATTATTTTTTGACTACATAATATACTTACACATGTCTCTCATACTAAATTGTAGAATAAATCTTTCAATTCAAAAATTTTAACATCAAATAACCATTGTAAAATCTAATATTATTTAAATATAATACAACCAATCAATTAATATAATATTGTTTAAATCTAATACATCAAATAAATTAGTATAATATTGTTTAAATCTAA
Source organism: Pinus taeda (assembly GCA_000404065.3). NCBI lineage: Eukaryota > Viridiplantae > Streptophyta > Pinopsida > Pinales > Pinaceae > Pinus > Pinus taeda. The sequence continues at coordinate 136,011 of APFE030060580.1, read as the reverse complement.
TACATCAAATAAATTAATATAATATCAATTATAGGGAGACATTGTTACGTAGAACTTACATGTGAGTAAGAAGTTACGTGTATCTGCACCTCACCCCAGCCAGGCACTCATAAAGATTCTCGTTTAGATTTGTTTTAAAATGCATCTCCTTTGATTCTATTCCTCCTCGTTTCTCTAAGTCACACATCTAATAAGAGCTTTGACGGAGCACCGCTATACCCAGGCCTCTTCGTGGATCAAGCTGAGAATCGATTTTGGATTGTTCTTCTGCAATTTATTACGATACAAAGACTTCTCTTTCTTAACACCTCCTCATACAATATAAATTTAATAAAACTAAACTTCACACAAACTATTATTGTTATTTATATAATATAACATTATTATATATTATTTCACATCATTGCAAATAAACTTACAACTTTTACACTAATTTACAATATTACTTTGCATTTTATAATGAACTTGATAAGTTTAAACTTAAATATAAAATGGTATGATGTATATTTTTTTAGTTTATTTTTATAATATTAAATTAAAATGAATTTATATTTATTTATTTTTTTCCAGAAATCTTAAATTTTTAATAAAATAACAAAATTACATTTTGTAAATGTTAAGGCACATATTCAAAAGCAAGTTAAAAGAGGCACATATTCAAAAGCAAGTTAAAAGACTGATGTTAAAGAAAAACTAGAAAGAAAGTAATGGGAAGAGAGTAATGTATATTTGGGGAGAAAATTACGCTTCTCCCTTTTTTTTCTTCTCAACCTTTAGCTACTCCCCTTGAGTCGGCGAGGACGAATATAGTACGAGAAAAATGTCCTCCACAGAGAGAGGATTTTCCTTGTTTGAGTCGGGGTGGTGTGAAGAATGATGTCTTTTGGCTCCGATTTTCCTGGTCTAAATCAGGGTGGTGTGAAGAATGATGTCTTTTGGCTCCACTGGTGTCCGTTGTCTCTGGTATCTTCTCTGGCAAAGAGTCCATCAGATCCCGTGAAAGGTGTCCGTTGTGTTTGATATCTTCTCTGGCAAAGAGTCCATCAGATTCCGTGATAGGAATTCCTCACTTTCTGGCGCCTTGTGTGTCTGATTGTTCGCTTTGGGAATGAGTTGTTCATTTTCGATAGCTTCCTTCTCAACAAAAACATCATGAGGATCTCGTGGAGAGATAGTTGCCTCCTCATTCGGGATAGTTGTTTCCTCATCCTCTGCTGCTTCAAATGAATTTACTGTGCATTGCCAACCTCTTAGTTACATCTCAAATAAATTTTTTATTTACAATATAAATATAAAAATTTTGAAATAATAATTACAAAATTATAAAATAAAAAAAATAATAATTAAAAAAATATAATATTTTTATAATTAAAAATTAGAAAATATAATATTAATTAAATTAGAATATGAAAATTAGTTTTAATTTTACTCATTTATAGATTAATTAATCTTAATATCAAAACTTATCGGTAATATTATAAGCTCTGATGAAATCACTTTATATATTATTATCAATAATATACTTTATACATTATTATCAATAATATATAGCTTCTCAAAAATCAAAAATATCTATATTCATATGATAGAAATTCTGTCTATATTGTGATTGTAAAAATAAAAACTCTTCCACATAATATAAAGGGGAATTTTTAAACATCAACGTAAAATCAAATTTATTAATAATATTTTTTTATTTTCTTGCCATAGCTTTGTTATATATATTTATAACATAATAAATACATATAAAATCTTTAACTATATTAAACCACATTACATTTTATAACTTTAAAAAATAATAAAAAATATAAAATAAAATTTTAAATTTAAAAAACGATTGAAATATGAAAAGCAACTCTGAAACTATGTTAGTTTATGGACTTCCCATTCTAAAATATCTTTCCAGCGTTTGAAGCCTTTTTACTTCCAGAATAGACAGCGAAATTCCAGGGTTTTCATTTGTGTATGATGGCATTCCACTTTAAATCACTTTAATGTGTATCTGGTTGCATTGGGAAACCACCTGCCAGTTGCACTGGCAAGCAGAGATGCTGTAGCTGCCGAGATGGAAAAAGTTGCATCACAAACTGTTAACCTGATCGGGCGGCGGGCCTCTCCAGCAGATGTGTCACAGCCAAAAGGTCAGCTTAAAACTCTATGTCCTCTTGGAGACTTTTAATCATGAGACAGCATTCAGTTTTGCCATGTGAGACTGGAGCAGCTGTATTAACTCATGATTGTTAATTGAAATTAGGTGCAAACAGAAATCACTGTGCTAGAAGATCATAATATACCAAGAACAATTCTGAAACATATCTCAGAGTCCGGAATCAATAAGCTCGCTATGATGTCTTCGCATCCTTTAGTAAAAAGGTAAATCAGTGCGAAAATCAGGAAAAATTTTAGACATTTCAATTAAACAACTCACTGTCGTTAGATTGCTGAACAAATTTCCCATGGTTTGGTAGCACTTCTACTGTTCATCACAATTGTTATCTAATTTGATTTATTGTATGCTTATCCCAGCAAAATTTCGTTTGTATAGAGTAAACAGAGAGCAGAGAGTACACAGACAATACCATTTCTTACATTGGGCCAAATTAGATATTCTTTGATTTATCGCATGTTTATCCCAACAAAATTTTGATTGTACAGAGTAAGCTGACAATAGAGATTACTGATACAATGGCATTTCTTACATTCGGCTAAATCAGTTCTTATTCTCATAACATATTGTTCATGGTCTGAATTATTTTGTAGAAAACCTAAAGGGGACGATAAAAGTCCTGACAGTAGGAAGCTTAAACGCGACAATAGTATGAAACCTGAAGGCAACGATAAAGGCTACGACAGTAGGAAGCTTAACGGCGTCGATAAAGACCTTACGAGCGATGATATGCTAGCAAGTACTGCAATGAATCCCTCAAAGTCTTGTTCTGTATATGTTATTTCAAAGGGAAGAATTGCTAAAATGAATCCAATCAATACTTCGGCACGAGATAGCAGCAGTCCAGAAGATACTTCTCTCTCTGGAGGTATTACAATATTCTTTGGCAAAGATAGTTTCTCTACCGTGCCCTGGATTGTTTTATGCAGTCATATTGGGCAATCTCTCTTACGTCATGCAAATGCTTTAAATATTATATGTTAAATGCTTTATATGTTACATAAATTGTGCTGGAAATGCTTTTGATTTCACTATGTATTTTCTAATTTCAGCAAGATACAAGTAAATTTGTCTTTTGGAAATGTACTCAATAATTTTTCGTTATATTGGTTAGACATGACAGAGAGAAGAGTTTCGGATGGCAGTGAAATTGTTGGAAAAATTGGAAAAATCAATGCATTTCTATAGAATCTGTAATTTCTATCTTGGGTGTCACGCCAATTTCTACCTTGGGTGTGACACCTCCAGGCCGGCGGTAGTCTTTCAATCACTCTTGGCGAGGCGGGGTACCACTGATCACTTTTTTTTCACCAATACTTATGTTCATGTCTTTCAATCACTCTTGGCGAGGTGTGATACCACTGAACACTTTTTTTCACCAATACTTATGTCCATGGACTATGCCTAACCATTAGTCTACTTAGTTTGTTTTTCGCAACCAAGTATTATTATGTTTCCTTTATTCCAATGAACACTCGTACACATTCATTATCATCAACAATTATACAAGAGAACACAATTGCACAGTATAAAGGGAGGGGCAACTCCCTGAACAATGAGTCTGCCTAAATAATATATTAAATAGTCTCTCAATGTTACAAAGCTTTACAAGTATACTTGGAAACACCAAGTTTCATACTTAGCCAAAATTACAACTTCATCACACCTCCGTGTAATAACCAAGATCCTTTGCCCAAGTCGGGTGGGCACACTCTCACACGAGTTGCCAACCAAACTTCACAACCGAACCTTGACACGACGCGCGGGCGACTCCACCAAGTCACCAAGACACCCTTGTTTCTTTCGCACGGTGGTCTCACCAAACTCCACCACGTTAAGTTTTGCACGACAGGCGGGCGTTCACCCAAGCCACCCAAGAATCCATGTCAACCGGGCACCCAACGCCTTCACCCGCGTTTTTCCAGAACACCGGCACCTTCACCCGAATGGCAGGCGACATCTACATGCCCCTTCACCGATACAACCTTATGCGATGTTTTACCATGCGACCTTGCCCAAGGATGGGCGCATAGAGGTGTGCCTCCTCTATGGCTGCGACTTCACCTTTCTACCTTGCACTTCTCTTGTATGCGTTGTGAAGATCGAATGAATTGATGGCAAATGACTCCACGCATTTGTTTACTTATATGGATGGAAGGGCGAGTCAAGTTGCCCAAGCCGACTCATCCTCCACGTAATGAATGCCCCTACTCCATCACAATTCCACTATAATGTATGTTGGCCTTTGCTTGGATCATAGGTCGGCCCGTGGGTTGAGTCCATGCTTTCCACATCATAAAAACACTTCACTCGTCCTCCTTTCATGCGTGTTATAACATGCCTCCACGCACTTTGGTCGTAGGACTTCGCACTTTTCCTTTTCACCTTCGCTCGTTCAACACTGAACTCAATCGCACATCGGGTGGGTGTGCCTAGGAACCGCATGTCCTTACATCCTCTACCACTTGAAATCGTTGTCGTCCTCGACAACATCCCATCCTGGTAGCCATCCACCAAGATTAACATCAACAATTGTCTCATCCTCAGTCCATGATATCAACTCTTCCACATACTGCAAACATCCCTGCAATATATGTAGAACTCCCATCTCCATCATGTGTCGTCACATCCTGTGAACTTTCCTCCTTGTCTGCCTAATGCCAACATCTTTCTGTGCACTTCCGGACCCCATGTTTGAACTAGTTGGGTAGCTAATCTAACTGTCATGCTCAAGCCATGAGAGTGAACATCCTTATGCCTTCACCAATCTATCTCAGATTCTGCCACATCCTAGACTTACCAAGAATCTCACCCATGCTCAGGTCCATGGAAACTCCATCCCATCTGCAACATGTCATGATGCTTGATGCCAAGCCATCCCTGCACCATCTGCCATACCTGCTCAACCTATTTCAAGGATTCACTGCCATGAGAAGTTAACAACGAGCCCCATCTTCTTTGTCATCTAAGAAGATGTGGAGGGAGTAGAGCTTGAAGGCTCACCCTCACTAATAATCTCAATCCATCTGTCAGGATTCTCTATCTCCATCCTTTGTAGATAAGTGACCCGATCCTCCTCCCAGATATTCGGCCTCACATATGCCTCATCATCATCATCATCATCATCATCCTCAACCACTTCTAGCCTTCTGGACAAATCCAAGATACTATCAGAAAGTGTCCTGATAACCAAACACTGCTCGGTAAGCTTTGTCTCAACCATAGACAACCGCTTACTCATATCTTCCATTCGCTTCTCATCCTCCATTTGCATCACTGCCAACTTACAATCAGGGTTTGTCACTCCAATGGTTGGAATTCCAATGGGTACATCTTCCCTTCCATCATAAATGTACAGCCTCTTCAAATGTGGAACAATCATAGCATCAAATTGTTTCAAGAATTCCATCCCCAGCATAACTTCATAGTCATCTATCCGCACTATAGTGAAGTCAACTTTCCATGTCCACTCACCTAGTGTTGTGTCCACCTTTTTAGCTACACCAAGAACACAATCAGGAGGAGAATTCACTGTCTTCATTTGTGCCTTCATCGGTACAAATTTCAACCCAATTCTTCTCGCAGCATCTTCACTCATGAAGTTGTGAGTAGCTCCACTATCCATCATAGTGAGTATACCAACACTCCCAATCTTCATCTAAACATACTCCAAACTGTTCCTCTCGAGATCTCTCCGAGAGACCACCTCTGTAGCAGCAGCGACACCAAGTATCTACATCATTCCTACATAAGCTTCTTCATTATTCGCATTAGATTGTGCAATAGCAGCCACTTTCAATCTAGAAGGGAAATTCTTCACCGTATGTGGTTTAGCACATATCCAACACTTCAAGTCTTTCTTCATCTTTGACTTATCATATGATTTTGACGCATCATCCTTCTTCTTCTCTTTCAATTTATCAGACTTCTTCTTCTTATCATCAGAAGTCTCATCATAATGCTCCACCAACCTATCCACAGTAGTAAAATCTTCCTCAAGTGTTTTAATCTTCTGCCTCTTCACTTCATTGCATGCCCAAGGTTTCAACCCAATAATGAAGTTGAACACCTTGTCCCTCTCCGCCATGTCAGGAAGTTCCAGAACCGCACTTGCAAACTCCCACTGATATGTCTGTAGGTTCCATGTCTGCTTTATGAACTTAATCTTCATTCTTGCTTCCCACATTCCATCTTGAGGACTGAAATGGGTTTGCAAAGCCTTCTTCATCTCATCCCACGAAGTTATGTCACCAGCACTACCATTGGCAATCTGATCCATTCTCCTTCACCACCACACCTTAGCATCCTTCATCAAGAACAGAGCAGCTACCTTCACCTTCGTCTCATCATCAGATAGACCCAATCGTTCCAAGTATTACTCCATGCCCCATAGAAAGTTATCAAGAGTCTTCGCACTCCTTGTACCATCATAAGATTCTGGTTCCTTGACTTTCACATGAGCTACTCCTCCACCTGAGTTATGCCTCATGGCCCTCTTCAACACCACAATCTTATCTCTGGCTCATCAAGAGATTTCTGCAAATTCACGATCTCTGCAGACCCTGATCTCTTGCCTCTTCAATCTCCTTGACCTTCACTTCAAGTTGTATACACATAAGATTAGTGTACTCGTGTTGAGTCTGGAGTTCATCAAACATTTCCCTCATCTTCGAATTGGCCTCTTGATCTTTCATGACCAAGTCCATCTTCTTAGTCCAATAGGCCTCCAAGTACTCCATTCTTTCCAACACCTTTTCTATGAATTCCATAGTAGCATCCTTTGCACCTTGACTAGACCCAACCTGAGATTCACTTGCCATTGCTAATAGTTTCCTTTTTTATGATCTAGTTTCAACCATCCAACAGCTTCACCAAGTTTCTTGCAACCTGAATCAGCGCTTGTCCCACTTGTGTGAAACAAATTTCTTCACCTGCAAGTACCTGCTTCACTGTCACCAACTTCTAAGCTTCGACCAGCTTCCTGTAAGACTCCTCCAAGTCTTCAGGCCAACTCTGATAAGCTCTTCACTGAACTCTGATACCACCTGTCAATGTGTATCAGCTTCAATACTTCAACACCTGAACCTGTTCACCAGCTCTTTGGACACTTTGTCACGAACAACCTTGCTCTGATACCACCTGTCATGCCCCCAAGCCGGTGGTAGTCTTTCAACCACTCTTGGCGAGGTGCGGCACCACCGAACACTTTCTTTTTACCAATACTTATGTTCATGGACTACGCCTAACCATTAGTCTACTTAGTTTGTTTTTCGCAACCAAGTATTATTATGTTTCCTTTATATCAATGAACACCCATACACATTCATTATCATAAGCAATTATACAAGAGAATACAATTGCACAGTATAAAGGGAGGGGCAATTCCCTCAACAATGAGTTTGCCCGAATAATATATTATACAATCTTTCAATGTTACAAAGCTTTACAAGTATACTTGGAAATACCAAGTTTCATACTTAGCCAAAATTACAACTTCATCACACCTCCGTGTGATAACCAAGATCCTTTGCCCAAGTCGGGTGGGCACCCCCTCACACAAGCTGCCAACCAAACTTCACAACCAAACCTTCACACGACGGGCGGGCGACTCCACTAAGTCACCAAGGCACCGCGTTAAGTTTTGCACGACAGGCGAGCGCTCAGCTGAGCCACCCAAGAACCCATGTCAACCGTGCGCCTGACACCTTCACCCATGCCTTCATCCGAATGGCAGGCGACCTCTACCCGCGCCTTCACTGATACAACCTTATGTGATGTTTTACCATGCGACCTTGCCCAAGGATGGGCGCATAAAGCTCTGCCTCCTCTATGGTTGCGGCTTCACCTTTCTACCTCGCACTTCTCTTGTATGCGTTATGCAGATCGAATGAATTGATGTCAAATGACTCCACGCATTTGTTTACTTATACGAAGGAAGGGTGAGTCGAGCTGCCCAAGCCGACTCATCCTACATGTAATGAATGCCCTTGCTCCATCGCAATTCCACTATAATGTATGTCGGCCTTTGCTTGGATCACAGGTTGGCCAGTGGGTTGAGCCCATGCTCTCCACATCATATAAACACTTCGCTCGTCCTCCTTTCATGCGTGTTATAACATGCCTCCACGCATTTTGGTCATAAGACTTCACACTTTGCCTTTTCACCTTCGCTCATTCAACATCGAACTCGGTAGCACATCGGGTGGGCGTGCCGAGGAACTGCAAGTCTTTACATTGGGGATCTTAGTTACTGGTTTGTAATGTTTACTAACACCTGCGGGTTTTGGTGTAACGGCAAACCTCCACATGGTATCAGAGCTTGGACCCAAGGTTGATTCCCCCGAGTTGCATTTGAGGGGGGTGTTGGAAAAATCACCCCACCTTTATAGAATCCGTAATTCCTAGTTACTGGTTTGTAACGTTTACTAACACCTGCGGGTTTTGGTGTAACGGCAAACTTCCACATGGTATGAGAGCTTGGACCCAAGGTTGATTCCCCCGAGTTGCATTTGAGGGGGGTGTTGGAAAAATCACCCCACCTTTATAGAATCCGTAATTCCTAGTTACTCGTGTTGGAAAAATCACCACACCTCCATAGAATCTGTAATTTCCACACCTCCATAGAATCCGTAATTTCCACTTTGAGGATCCCAAACCTTCATAGAATCCGTAATTTCCACTTTGAGGATCCTAGTTACAAATTTGTAACGTTTACTAATACCTGTGAGTTTTAGTGTAACAGAAACCATTATAAATAATGTGAATGGCAACCAAAGCCTTGAGAACAATAGAAAGGGTCATGAAAAATGTTTTAGATCAAGGATGAGCAACACTGCTTCTTTTGATAAGCCTAGTGAAAAAAAGTCTGCGAGTCACACACTAAAGACTAATATTTGCGCGTGGCTCATTTTAATTTTTTGTTATCCAATAGAAACTAGCAGCAAACGTAAAAAGGAAATTCTATTCCGCATCTGAATGGCAAATTGTTTATTATCCAATACAAAGTTCACACTAGGATTAAATGTAGAATGGCAAATTATTTCCTCATGCAGCCTAATATCAAGAATAAATTAGAAAAATATGAAAACTGAACTTCAATATACGGAGACGCAGAAGGAAGGAATTACATTTGAAGAGACAATTGTTACAAATGAAAATGGCAATCAGAGGCTTGGGAACAACAAAAGGGATTTTGAAGGCCCAATTGTATGAACAAAACTAGCTTCTTTTTAGGAAGCCTAGTGAGAAAAAATCCACCAGTCAGACATTAAAGACTAATTTTCTGGTCTTGATACAACGCTAGGATGAAATGTAGAAAGGAAAAATTGAGCCACGGCTGAATGGAAAAATGTTTCCTGCATGCAGCCTGATACCAAGACTGGATTAGAAGAGTTGAAGAGTGAACTTCAACATACGGGGGAGACGTACAAGGAAGCAATTGCATTTGAAGAGGCCGTTGTTGCAAGGGCGAAAGGTGGTCAGAACCTTGAGAACAATAAAAGGAATTTGGAATGGCCATTTATAACAAAGGTAAGCAAAACTAACTTCTTTTGGGTAAACTTATTGAGAAAGAATGTGTGTGTCACACGGTGACTGACTTTTAGCAAGACCTCATTCATATAGCTGATATTTACCTGTGTAACTGAAAATTCTATGGTCGCCTCTTTGAAAGGGTTTATTGATTATTGGATGGTTCATGAACTGAAATATAACATGAATTTCAAATAATACATTCAAAGTTTTTGTTTCCAATTAATTAATGTATTTTAATCTAACAAGAAATAAAAATAAACAAATTAGAAAACATATAACAGAAGATTAAACTTATAGTCTGCAGGCATGACAGCCCAGTCATCGACCCCATAACGTTTGATGACCAGGAAGCATGAGCGTTAACTATTTTTCGATATTTGTCTTTCTGGATGCTTTAACTATTTTTCGATATTGGTAGCCTACACAATTTTCTAACATCATATGTTGTTGTCTTTCTGGATACTTTATATTTGAACGCCCAACATCGTTGGCTAAGCTTATATCTGAAAACAAAGACCCCCTAAAATCCATAGTTAAAATCCATCAAAACCATCCCTTAAATTTTAATTTTAATTTTAATAAATATTTAAATAATTGCATTATTTTTTTTCAAAGCTTTAAAGATATTATACATTCAAGCTATATTTATTTTGGTAAACACAAGCATATACATATTATTTTGTATGGCAAATAAATACTGAATGTATAATTTTTTTTATTAATGATTCTTAGCTTAGGCGTGATTCATGTGACCAATTAAGAGTAACAGATCTAATCATTTCCTAAATATAGGAAACACCCTCCTTTATTATAGGAAGTCAATCCTCCAAACTAAAAGAAGTTAGGTTAAGACTCTCTTCCACATTTTTCTTGTGATATTAGAGGAAATTCAAAAGGTAAAAGATAAGGCTATATTATAAATTTTTTAATAAGATAAGATGGGGTCTAACCTTAGGAAAAGGGAGATAAGATATTATAGGACCAAATAAGAGTATGAAAGAAAAGGGATGGTAACTTAGTAAACATTGGGAAAAGTAAGTTGAAACCATATAGAGTCAGGGGAATGGATGGATGCACAACAATTGAAACTATAATAAGGTGAGATAGATACATAGAAAACATAAAGAAATTTGATCATGAAATCTCAAATGACCAAGAAAATAAATACTAGAGATAAATTTGAAATAGATGATAGTTTATACTTTATATATACATTAAAAGGCACTAGAGGAAAGACTTGTTGATGGATTGTTGATTAAATAAAGAAGTATCTTCTTTGTGTGTGGTAGTGATTATGAGTTATAGTATTTGGTCTAATTAAAGAACATAACAATGAGTTGTTTCATTGATTTTTTATTCTTTTGGGATGGGGAGACTTCTCTAAGAGTTTGATAGATACATAGAAAACATAAAGAAACTTGATCATAAAATGTCAAATGACCAAGAAAATAAATACTAGAGATAAATTTGAAATAGATGATAGTTTATACTTTATATATACATTAAAAGGCACTAGAGGAAAGACTTGTTGATGGATTGTTGAGAAAATAAAGAAGTATCTTCTTTGTGTGTGGTAGGGATTATGAGTTTTAGAATTTGGTCTTATTAAAGAACATAACAATGAGTTGTTTCATTGATTTTTTATTCTTTTGGGATGGGGAGACTTCTCTAAGAGTTTTGCAATATCTTCTTCCTCACCTTGGTGATATTGTAGCCCAAAAAAGGGGTGATATCCATAGGTAACTACCTAGAATTGAGCCAAAAATTGATATATCTAAGATAGATTGCGTACTATTCATCATTTCGAAAAGTTAAGTACCTATTAATGTCTTTGGAATTTTTTTATTATATATTTCAAATTATAAATCAATGATTTTACAAATAAATACAATAGAGCTTTTTCTCTTTGTGAATTTTTAATTTTGATTATTCACATATTATCTATATAGATTATGTAACTCTCCCAATCATTTGATTATTCAAATATTATCTATATGGATTATATAACTCTCCCAATCATTTTTCCAAATAAATAACCTCTATTATTAATTTGTGTTGTAATTTCCTATGTAAATGGTAAATTGGCTCATGCTAAATTTTCTCACTACAATTATTTTAGTCTAAATTTTGTTATTTTTTGAATTTAGGTCCAAGGGCATTTTAGTTATGCTTGTATGCATTCTTAGACTCTTAGTCTTTACCCTACTATATATATATGGATTTAAATTTGACTTTGAATCAATGACGGGTATGCCTAATAGGTTGCCACTTATTTCACTACCTTTTGGCTATGTAGGCATTTGCATTATATTTCTAGATGACACAATTTAAAATTAGCTTTATCATGCTAGATAATGCTTATTGGTGAGATAGTTTTGTATGGTGCACTGTCTAAGCAATCAAGAAATTTTTTTCAAGTGTATTTATGAATTTGTATATTATTATTTCATGTGTTTAAATGAATGACATAGCTCATAAACTAAATATTCAAAATAAACACTATAACATAAAACACTTCATTTGAACCAAAATAATATATTGGATATAATTTGAGAGTTAAATAATAATACAATATAATGTGCTTATACCATTGATTAGTTATGATAGTTGATAGGATTTTTAATGGATAGATCAGTCATCTATGGAAACTATTATATGAGATGCACCATCTATGGAAACTATTATATGAGATGCACCAAAAGGGATTATTTTTGGCAGGATTATTAGCAAAAAAAACCCTAGAGAATAGAGGAGAATTGACCATGTAACCTTGTTAAGCCTAACCCTAGAGCATTGAGGAGAATTGATCATGTGACTTTATTAAGCCTAACCCTAGAGCATGAAAGAGAATTGACCTTATAACCTTTCATTAACAAAACATTTTAAAATGATGAAAACTCTTAAACTAAACCTTAAAACTAATTGTTATTATTATTAATTTAAAAATATTTTTGTTGATTATCTTTCATATACCTTGATATATCTTGATAGATTGCGTACTATTCATCATTTAGAAAAGTTACGTACCTATTAA
>APFE030060580.1:110913-122196 GCA_000404065.3 Pinus taeda | reverse complement strand
TGAGCCCAACCTATTTCTCTTTACCGAATGGATAAAGGCATAAGTACTCAAATTCCTCTCGAAAGATGCAGAACTAGCTACTTGGAATATTAGGGGAAGCCCATTAAATTAATAAAAAATTTAAAAATAAAAACTAAAATGAACTCCAAAGAACCCGATTTTGGGGTTCCAAGTACCCATCATCATACCTGTCAAGACAAAAGAACCCAAATTTTTTTAATGGAGAACCCGGTTCTTCATAGAAGAACCCGGTTCGTATCGGTTCGTATGGGTTCTTCTCAGAAGCACCCATACAAGAATCCAGTACTTGGGTTCGAGAACCCGGGACGGGTTCGAGAACCCCACCCCCGGTGTCACGGCCCCGACCCTTATATAATTTTTTCGTCGGGAGCGTGCGGCACTGCCGGGCAAGTTTATAACTGTACCTACAGACTACGCCTTAACAATACTCGTTCCACTATCGCTGCACGAGTATTACACTTATAACTGCAATCTATAATCTTGTAACCGAACCTTTTAATTATGTGTCAATTACAAATTACCAAATTCATGTACTGTTTGTATTAACCAATCATCAACCGCAATAATAAGCCTATTTACCAATATATAACAGCGCACATTAAAACACATAAGAACGCATGAACATATGGACGGTGCAGCTCACCAAGAGACTGCCCGAATTGTTTTGTATTAAACTGGTTAATAATGTATACAATTGGCAAGGCCCATGTAATACCCCACGGCCTGCGCTATAGTAGAATTACAGATTTACAGTTCATGCCCCGACTGTTACAAGGAACTGCGCACTATGTGCGACTGCCAAGACCGGCGCAAACCATACAACCTGTTGTTCGTTTAACAGCGAGCCTGCGGCCTCCGCTGCGTTAATTGTTTGCCCGAACCTGTGTTCGACCCGACCCCTGTGTCACGATGGCGCACTATCGTGCTGCCTCGCAAGTTCGCAGTAATACACTGTTCGTTAGTTGTCTTTGTCCGACCTCCGTCCGCTCCTTCGTACCACAGTTCGCTACATCGAACTCGTGAGTAGGAGAGAGTTGTAGAACGATCGAATGAGATGATCGAATGATGATGTCCTCCAAATGCTTGCGCCCTCCATTTATATAAGAGTCCATGCCGATTTGGAGAGGGGTGTCGGTGGTGAAGCCGACCCCCATTTTAGTGTCTAAACGCCCACCGCCTTACCAAGCCGACGCGTTCATTTTAATTTTAATCCATCATGTCGTTTATCTTGGCGGGTCGGCCTTTGTTTGACAAAGCCGACCAACGCCAAGTATAAACTTACATGGCCTGTCCTCCATTATCCCGCGCGCCCAATTCACCTTGGATCGTTTCGCTCTGTCGCCCTTGCGTCGTCGCTGTTTGCCCGATGGTGAACAGACCCGGTTGGAGCATGCTCACGAACTGTTCCTTAACCGTTCGTTTGCTGTTGTGTGTCTGCCGTGTCGCCCGAACTGTCCTAGCTTGTGTTGCTGTCGACCCGCTCGTTCACAGATTCATGTGCGCGTTTGAACGCCGCCTCCGTTGTCGCCCAACTGCCACTGTGTTGCTGCCCGAACTGTCCCAATTGGTGTCGTTCGGTTGTGGTCGTCGTTTCATGTGAACGGATCGTCGAGTAGGAGAGTCGCCTGTCTGTGCGCGGAGAGCCTGGTCCCCAGGGCGTTACATCCTCCCCCACCTTATTCCATTGTCGTCCCGACAACCTCCATACCATTGTGTCCTCTTCGGCTCTCCATACTAAGTCGCCCTTCCAATTCATAATCCTGTGCATGTTTCGGAAGTATGCATCCCATACTGCATCAAGGTCGGCATAGTGCAACAATACTTGGCTCCCCAACACTTCGAACCTCCAAGTCCACCATGTATGGATAAACTGGCTGAGTGTACACACTCGTTTCATGATCTCCCCGTCACGTTCATGGGAACCCCCATTTCAGGTGCCCGTTCAGACCATCGGATCTGCTCAAGTACTTCTACGGGTTCACTGCCTTGAGCAGTCAACAATGAACCCGGCCCTTCGTTCATTTAAAAGGACTGCCAAGGGAGTGAGCCGGGAGGCTCTCCTTCATCCCTTCGTTCGATACATCTGCCCGAATCCTCCACCTTTATTGGTGCCTCTCAGTCCTCCATACATGTATCATTTTCGTCGTAACCTTCCATCTGCCGGAGGTACGCTCTCCGAGTCTCCCTCCATGTGTTCGGTTTCACCCTCTTGTCACGGGTCTTTGCGCGTTTCGTCCTAAGGTCGCAAATAATCCTACTGAGTTTTGCAACCACGGCCCCTCCTTGATTCATCATCCAACATCCCATCATAGTCATCCATAACATGATCATCCATAGCATAGGCAGAATGTTTTTGCCCCTTCCTACATATGATTCACCTGTCAAATGTCCATATGATGCCCTCGTATCATCGTCGTGAGGCCTCTCTCCGAGAGCACCTTCATCTACATATGTAGGCCATCTGCCCGTGCGTGATCCATCTTGACCGAGTTCAAGTTCATCCTCGACTGTCGGCACATAGATAACCTCTTTAGTCACACAAACTTCTTCCTCTTCAGTCGTACACTCTGCAACTGCCTCTTGCTCCCTTGTCCGACTAACCTGAAAAAGTTTCTCAACATCTCTCCCCAAGGCTGCAAGATCTTCAAGAATCTGGGGATGTCCTTCCACCATCTTTTCCATCCGGCCCAAGATAGCTAAGAACTTCCATCTGCGTTCTTCAAAACCTGCCATACCTTGTACTTCACTGTCATGAGCAACCTGCTCAACAGCCAACCTATGGCTCTAATACCAACTATCACGAAGTGCAGGTGAGTATTAGCTTTCGTCAATCAGCCAACCTGTGGCTCTGATACCAACTGTCACGGCCCCGACCCTTATATAATTTTTTCGTCGGGAGCGTGCGGCACTGCCGGGCAAGTTTATAACTGTACCTACAGACTACACCTTAACAATACTCGTTCCACTATCGCTGCATGAGTATTACACTTATAACTGCAATCTATAATCTTGTAACCGAACCTTTTAATTATGTGTCAATTACAAATTACCAAATTCATGTACTGTTTGTATTAACCAATCATCAACCGCAATAATAAGCCTGTTTACCAATATATAACAGCGCACATTAAAACACATAAGAACGGATGAACATATGGACGGCGCAGCTCACCAAGAGACTGCCCGAATTGTTTTGTATTAAACCGGTTAATAATGTATACAATTGGCAAGGCCCGTGTAATACCCCACGGCCTGCGTTATAGTAGAATTACACATTTACAGTTCATGCCCCAACTATTACAAGGAACTGCGCACTATGTGCGACTGCCAAGACCGGCGCAAACCATACAACCTGCTGTTCGTTTAACAGCGAGCCTGCGGCCTCCGCTGCGTTAATTGTTTCCCCGAACCTGTATTCGACCCGACCCCTGTGTCACGATGGCGCACTATCGTGCTGCCTCGCAAGTCCGCAGTAATACACTGTCTGTACGCTATCTGTTAGTTGTCTTTGTCCGACCTCCGTCTGCTCCTTCGTACCACAGTTCGCTACATCGAACTCGTGAGTAGGAGAGAGTTGTAGAACAATCGAATGAGATGATCGAATGATGATGTCCTCCAAACGCTTGCGCCCTCCGTTTATATAAGAGTCCATGCCGATTTGGAGAGGGGTGTCGGTGGTGAAGCCGACCCCCGTTTTAGTGTCTAAACGCCCACCGCCTTACCAAGCCGACGCGTTCATTTTAATTTTAATCCATCGTGTCGTTTATCTTGGTGGGTCGGCCTTTGTTTAACAAAGCCGACCAACGCCAAGTATAAACTTACATGGCCTGTGCTCCATTATCCCGCGCGCCCAATTCACCTTGGATCGTTTCGCTCTGTCGCCCTTGCGTCGTCGTTGTTTGCCCGATGGTGAACGGACCCGGTTGGAGCATGCTCACGAACTGTTCCTTAACCGTTGGTTTGTTGTTGTGTGTCTGCCGTGTCGCCCGAACTGTCCTAGCTTGTGTTGCTTTCGACCCGCTCGTTCACGGATTCATGTGCGCTTTTGAACACCGCCTCCGTCGTCGCCCAACTGCCACTGTGTTGCTGCCCAAACTGTCCCAATTGGTGTCGTTCGGTTGTGGCCGTCGTTTCATGTGAACAGATCGTCGGGTAGGAGAGTCGCCTGTCTGTGCGCGGAGCGCCCGGTCCCCAGGGCATTACACCCGGGTTCGGGAACCCATGCAACATAGTAAATCAATGATTTTACAAATAAATACAATAGAGCTTTTTGGCTTCGTGGATTGTTAATTTTGATTATTCATATATTATCTATATAGATTATGTAACTCTCCCAATCATTTGATTATTCAAATATTATCTATATGGATTATATAACTCTCCCAATCATTTTTCCAAATCAATAACCTCTATTATTAAATTGTGTTGTAATTTCCTATGTAAATGGTAAATTGGCTCACGCTAAATTTTCTCACTACAATTATTTTAGTCTAAATTTTGTTATTTTTTGAATTTAGGTCCCAAGGGCATTTTGGTTATGCTTGTATGCATTCTTAGACTCTTAGTCTTTACCTTACTATATATATGGATTTAAATTTGACTTTGAATCAACGATGGGTATGCCTAATAGGTTGCCACTTATTTCACTACCTTTTGGCTATGTAGGCATTTGCATTATATTTCTAGATGACACAATTTAAAATTAGCTTTATCATGCTAGATAATGGTGAGATAGTTTTGTATTGTGCATTGTCTAAGCAATCAAGAAAGACTCTTAGTCTTTACCTTACTATATATATGGATTTAAATTTGCCTTTGAATCAATGACAGGTATGCCTAATAGGTTGCCACTTATTTCACTACCTTTTGGCTATGTAGGCATTTGCATTATATTTCTAGATGACACAATTTAAAATTAGCTTTATCATGCTAGATAATGCTTATTGGTGAGATAGTTTTGTATTTGTATTGTGCACTGTCTAAGCAATCAAGAAATTGTTTTCAAGTGTATTTATGAATTTGTAGATTATTATTTCATGTGTTTAAATGAATGAGATAGCTCATAAACTAAATATTCAAAATAAACACTATAACATAAAAGACTTCATTTGAACCAAAATAATATATTGAATATAATTTGAGAGTTAAATAATAATACAAAATAATGTGCTTATACCATTGATTAGTTATGATAGTTGATAGGATTTTTAATGGCTAGATTGTTTTCAAGTGTATTTATGAATTTGTAGATTATTATTTCATGTGTTTAAATGAATGTGATAGCTCATGAACTAAATATTCAAAATAAACACTATAGCATAAAAGACTTCATTTGAACCAAAATAATATATTGAATATCATTTGAGAGTTAAATAATAATACAATATAATGTGCTTATACCATTGATTAATTATGATAGTTGATAGGATTTTTAATGGATAGATCAGTCGCTGCTACATCTATGGAAACTATTATTATTTTTAGCCGGATTATTAGCAAAGAAAAACCCTAGAGAATAGAGGAGAATTGACCATGTGACCTTGTTAAGCCTAACCCTAGAGCATCGAGGAGAATTGATCATGTGACTTTATTAAGCCTAACCCTAAAACATGAAAGAGAATTAACCCTATAACCTTTCATTAACAAAGCATTTTAAAATGACAAAACCTCTTAAACTTTTTGTTGATTATCTTACATATCCCTTTAAATATGTTTTACTCTCATAAGACCTCATAAGTTAAGTTACCAAACCTCTTAAACTAAACCTTAAAACTAATTATTATTACTATTAATTTAAAAATATTTTTGTTGATTATCTTACATATCCCTTTAAATAGGTTTTACTCTCATAAGACCTCATAAGTTAAGTTACAAATGTTTTACTCTAATGAGACCTCATAAGTTAAGTTACAAAGAATTGAGCAAAATTGTGTTATTGGCAAAAGATTAAACCATTATAATTAAAGTTTATGCCATATTTTGAACGGATGAGCTTAATAGAATATTAATTACTTAGTTTGTCAGGTTGACTTTGTTGTTGTTTAGTTTCTTAAATGCTACCATGGTTTTTATAATTAGGATCATCGCTTCTATATATAAAATAATTCATTATTGACCAATAATTCTATTAATTAATTAAAAAAATCTTGACGTCGCGATTTTAGTTTCAAAGATTATAAAATTATGTTTACTTCCCTTTTAAGCTCTTTATCCACACAGACAACATAACTTTGCGTTCTGGAATCATGAATCTTTATTGTGATGTTTTTCCTTTGCATACTTTTCAGTCCAGTATATATATACATATATACACTTGTGGGCTTCTTAGTTTGATAAACTTGCTGCCGATATGGACTATATATATACACACACTTGTGGGCTTCGTAGTTTGATAAACTTGCTGCCAATATGGACTATTGTCCATATTAATTATACTGTAATCTGCTGACTATTTTCCATATTAATTATACTGTAATCTGCTGCTGCCAAGAAAAATTTTACGTAGTATTATTCCTCCGTACTTCATGTGATTGAACAAATGCATAATTTTCTTAGTATTATTCCTCCGGACTTCATCTGATTGCAAGTGCATCTCTAATTAATTATCATACCCATTATGGGAGCACAGACTGGAAGCTTCCACGCTGTCATTGGATTAATATAAATATAACGTAAATTGTTTTGTAGCTATTACTTTAGCTCCAACAGAATGAAGTATTGATATTCAACATTTATATGAATTGACCATTGCTGGTAAGCATCTTTATACAATAAGACTTAAAATGTTTTAACCAATCAAAATAAAAAATAAAAAAAATTAAATTATTTTAAAAATAAATTAAATTAGTTTTTAATATTAATTTTGAAAAATGTTGTTTAATTTTCCAATCAAACTGAGATTAATTAAATTCAGCCATAACGTTTTTTTTGGTCTAAATGTCCAATTGGTTAGACCATACTTCATTGAAACGTTTGACACTATAAATTGTTGGGTATAAATTGTGCCGCGCAAATAAAAGTTGAAGTTCCGCTTCAAGTTTTAATTCCTGAGCTTTTTGATTGAAAGTCAGTTTCAGTAATCTCTTGTTATAGTAGAAGTAGAATGATAAATGCACCAAACCCCATTGAATATAATGGAGATGACAGCGCAACTCGTATTTGCGGAGCATAAGAAAGCAAACAACATACGAACAAATGCATAAATCGCAGACACATTATTTTGTAAGGTCGATTAGGTCGATTATTTTGTGAGATGGTTTTACTGTGCAGGTCTGGCCAAAAATTTTGTTGCCTCCCGGCGCCCTTTTCTAGAATTGTGAGGCGAGTGTGGCTTACAATCGCGGCTGCTCCACTGGTTTTGGAGTTTTTGTTTCAGTTTCAACTGTACTTTCCTGCGGCCTCTGACACTGTTATGGTGAATTCCATAACACAAAACATCCCAGAACAACTCTCTAATATGATGGAATTTTCTGCTAAATTCCTAAACAAACAGACAAAACAAAACTGCTCTGTTTCTGCACAGAAAACTGAAAATTTCGTTCTCTGGACTTGGTGTTGCAGCAACAGGAAATAACACTCTGTTTCTGTTAACACAGAAAAAACAGAAAACTGCTCTCTGGAAACGGTGTTGCAGCAACACAGTTTGGTGTTGCAACAACGCTAATCGTGGTTTTGCAGCAACGCGAGTTTTGACGTCAAGCCACTCGGTGTAACAGCAACACGATTTTGACGCAAGTCACTTTATGGGCGTTAAAATTACTTATAAATTTACAGTGAGACAGTTGACGCTTTGTGTAACAGCAACTAAAAGGCGTCAAATCACTAATAAATTTCAGTGTCAAGCATCCCCTGGCCATCGCCATCGTCATGATTACTGCAACACAGCCTTAAAACTTGAAAGATGAAACCTGCATGCCAATACAATTTCAGTGTCAAGAAAATTTGAAAGATCAAACCTGCAAGCAAATACAATTTCAGTGTCAAGTTACCCCTGGCCATCGCCATCGTCATGATTACTGCAACACAGCCTTAAAACTTGAAAGATCAGCCTGATGAATTCAACATACCACTCTGTAATCGGTTATGCTCACCACTCGATCGCATGATGAATTCACCGTACCACGCCGTAACCAGTTATGCTCACCACTCGATAGCATGATGAATTCAACATATCACGCCGTAATCGGTTATGCTCACAAGTCCGCAAATAGTTAAGGTAACGAATCTGTAACCATTTTAGTTAGTTATGGTAACGAATTTGTAACCATTTTGATGAAACGGATAAATTTTTTGAAATCGTTTAACATATAATCTTATGGACTACAAAGGATGACAGACAGGGAGAGGGGGAGTTAATTTCAGAGAAGAACACCTTAGGGCTTAAAAATGTTATATACTTATGATAATATTAGAATGTAGGCTCTCTTATAATATTTTAAAAAACAGTTTCAAGATATACCCAACCAGTTAGGCTTTATTAATAACCAGTTTAGTTAAAAATGAACATAAATATCCATTTCAAATGTAGTAGTATTGATTTTTACATTCGTATTAGTTTATATATTAGTGTAGTTAAGTATTTATTATACAATTTATAAAGTTTAATTTTGAAAAATAAATATTTATTTTTAATATTATTAAATTTATTTTTTAAATATTTAATTGATTTAACTTAAAATTTTACCTTAGTTTTTGTACAATTTAATATTGTGTGTCTTATATATTTTATGTCATAATTTATAAATATGGTTACAATATTCATATATGATTTTAAATATTTATGTGGTGATTTTTTATCTTTAAAGTTTTGCAGGAAACCATCCAAAACTAAAATTATGTAATATTCACACATGATTTTTAGATATTCGTGTAGTGCTTTCTTATTTTTAAGCTTTGCAATAAAATCATCTAAAAATAAAATCATTTAGAACAACTCATACTCGGGCAAATAACATGTTTACCATTAGTTACATTTCACCCTAATTTAACTTTGCATAAAAGATGGATAGGAATAAGATGTAAATAAATGTATTCACCGGTAGTTACTTCTCATTATTATTTTTGTTTTAGTAAAAAGGACATGAATAATAAGATGTAAACAAATGTATTTACTAGTAGTTACTTCTAATTATTATTTTTGTTTTGGTGAACGCTTATGCAAGAGTAAAATTGTAAATGTGTAGAATTATTAGTGGTTACTATCCACCAAAATATATGCAAATTCTTGCGCTTGGGCAAGAAATTAATTTATCAACTTCACATCTCAATTTATTAGTTTATACCAAAGTAATACTTTATAATTCAATTTTACACATTTGATTGGAACATACCTTCAAGATTTTGTTGTTGGAAATAATGTTTCCATATCATTTACAAGTTGTCATTGTGAATTTGGAAGTGTCAATCTAGAAGATATTGATTCCTATGTTCTAAGTAGTAGTAGTGATCTAAATGTGATGTGTCAAAGTCAATAATTTATGTCCTATATATATATTTCTAATTGTTGTGATCAATAATAATATAGAGAGTGTGTTTTGGTGTTGTGTGTAATTGCTCTTTTATCTCTAATTTCTAACATGATATAAGAGCCTATTCTGACTTGAATGCTTCACAAAGAATCTTGAGTTTATTGATTTTATGTAAATAGATTAATTGAGCGCTTGATTTCCATATTTCTAGTGTGTTGTATATTTTGTGGTGTTGAAGTGTTGCCATCTGTTTGTTTGGTAGCAGAGTAGTGGAGTTTTTTTCTTTTATTATTCAGCGTGGATCAAATTGGCCGAGGAAAAATGATCTAATGTTATATGTTTAAGTTTAAGGTACCCACTCTCCCAAAGCGAAGCCGGCTAAAAACATTTAGAATAGAGTATTTATTCGCCACTGCTACGCTTTTGTGCCTGCCTCTATATCTGGAGGATATGAGATGAAAGTGGAGAGCCTCTGGCCATTGCGAATCCGATAAACAAGGAAATAGGGTTCGAAACTGGCATCTGCTCATTCTGGAAAACCACGGTCATCGTCAACCATTGGAGACATAATGTGCTCGTGGACAATCAGTTCATTCAACCTCATTTCAGAAAATAAATAAACCTTCCTCGTGTGTCGAAAGTTGTCCATGCTGTTGAAAATGTCATAAGTACATAATGCCAATGATAACAGGAAGAATATACAAATGTGGAGCCTTTTAGAAAGGAGATGAGAAAGGTACAAATGAAGCTGCTCAGCGAAAGAAAGGAATCTAAACCATGTGAGATAAGGCCACGGTGCGCTTTCAGAAAGTCAAATATGAGGCAACCACACCGCTAGCAATGGTGCAAGGTTTTTGAAAACATTATACTCAGATCTGCAGAAAGTGAAACGAATATGATGTGAAATGCATGAAGATTGTGGCAAGGGCTTCAAGTTAGAAATAATGAAGAAATGGTTGTGGTTGTAACGTTACCTTCTTACTTTAGGAGTTGTTCCTAGAATTTAGGAGGATGGTTTCAACTACCTACTTTTTAGTCATGTATTTAATATGTAATATCATTCATTGTAATGTATTGAGTGAACGAGAGAGAGAGAGTCTCCTCCTTGTATGAGTGCAGTCTCCAGGTGATGTACACACCTGTGAGCTGCAACTCCTTCTGATTAATTCAAGTTTCATTATTTTTATCTTGGTATCAAAGCTTAGGGTAGAGGTAGCCTTAATTTTTTGTTTTTCTGGGATGTATCATTAGTTGCACATTTGTACATGTAGAGATAGCTGTGTGATCAGGTGGATCTGCAGTAACACCTGAAGCGAGAAGGCGTTAGATGACTGATCATCTCTGAGCCGAAGGAAGGGTTGGAGCGAAAACTCGGAGCGGATTTTTTTTTTAGAAGGTGCGCAGCGATTGGCGCGGATTGTTCAAGAAAAATCGCGCTATTGGCGCGGGATTTGAGCTGAAAATCGCGCCAGAGAAAAGAGAGACCAAATTGGCGCGGATCCGTGGTCGATAAGCGCGCCAATTTTCCTGCACATCGCGAATTTTAATTTTCCGGGATTAGCGCGGATTCGACGCCGATTGGAGCGCCAGCCCTTTCTCTCTGAAAATCTGCAATTTTTTTTTGTTGCAGATCAGCAGAGGCCCGGTGGAGGCACGTGGAGATTCTGCTCGGTGGTAGCAGATTTGATTTGCCCGGTGGTGGCGAATCGAGATCCTTGATCGCTCGGTGGTAGCAGATCGGATCTGCCCGGTGGTGGCGAAGTGAGATCCTTGATCAGCTCGGTGGTAGCAGATC
>APFE030060580.1:79213-92729 GCA_000404065.3 Pinus taeda | reverse complement strand
TTTAACTGCAACTAGACCTGACATAATGTTTGCTGTTAGTTTAATTTCCAGATTCATGGAGAGGCCAAAGGAAGCACATTGGCAAGCAACAAAAAGAATTCTGAGGTATGTTAAAGGTACTAAAAGTTTTGGCATCTTATATAATGTCTCAGAACATTCACATTTAGTTGGCTACACCGATAGTGATTGGGCTGGAAGTGTAGATGATCGAAAAAGCACTTCTGGTTATGTTTTTCACATGGGTTCAAGAGCCATTCCATGGGCTTCTAAGAAGCAGTGCATTGTAGCATTGTCTACAACAGAGGCTGAATATGTGGCAGCTATAGGAGCAGCATGTCAAGCAGTTTGGATGAGAAGGATGTTGAGGAGCTTAGGCCAAGAGCAGGCAAAAGCAACAGTGATTTTTTGTGACAATAGCTCAGCTATTGCATTATCAAAAAATTCAGTGTTTCATAAGAGAACGAAACACATTGACACAAGATTTCATTACATCAGGGAATTGGTGAGCAATGGAGAAATTGCCTTAGAACATTGCAGGACTCATGAACAGGTAGTAGACATTTTGACAAAGCCACTGGACCAGAAAAGCTTTGAGTTTTCGAGAAAATGTTTGGGTATGACTGAATGCCCAGCAGTTGAAATTAAAGGGGAGTGTTGAAATCGTAATTTCAACTGCCGTACCAGCTGAACAGCCCCGCGGCATTTATTCCGGAAAACCACTTCAGAAAACCACAGTACATTTCACACTGCTTTTCGTAAAAAGTTGTTGCTGTCAGAGGGCCTCCAAACACCCCGACTTGCTGCCACGCGTCCTGTGTACGAACACAAAACCACCCACTCCCCGGAAGCTAAAGTTTTTTGAGTTTGTGTGATCTTGGTGTGCGAATTGCGTCCGATCAGGTCAACGGACAAGGATCTTCATCAACCTGCCAGGACATTATTTTTACTTTTACCGCACGTTTCATTTAATACATTTAATGCTTTTGTCATAGTCTTAAGTAAATTTTTTAATGTTTTCATAGGGCATGTAATTTTTTTTGGTTGACCATATAGTATGTACGCCATATATTTTTGGGTGTGTGTGTGTTGACTTTGCATTAGTATTTCACACGGGATGAGAAGCAGAGGGTTCACAGCAGCGAAAAAGAACAGGGGAAACACAACAGTGTAAAAATGAAAAAGACTCCCGACAGTGAATGAAATTTGGATTCCTTCTTACAGGTGCTTGTATTGGTTTGTTGAAACGAATGGGAACTCAGTGTATTTTTTTTTTATTTGAATATGAAATGTGAAATCCCGAGCATTTCTAAAGTAATGAAAAATTTCACACAGGGGTGAATGTGAATTTTTTTTTTATTTTACAGCAGTAAACTTATGTAAGAATTTTTATTCTACATCTGTAAATGTAAAAACTTTTTACACAGTAGTGAAAAGAATATTTTACACAGCACTGTAAAATCATTTGTAAAAGAGGCAAGGTAACTTTGTTTTTGGTGAAAGCTCTTGGTAAATCCCTCTCAGAAAGAGGAAGAAATATGTATCAGGCTTTTTATTAATGAATATAAAGGCTTTATTGGTGTGAAAAATCTCTGTCCTTAGATTTTTTTTTTTGCTTCCCTGTGCAAAAGATCCTGAGGAGAAAACAGAGCATTGCTCTGTATTTAGTTAATTGTTTGTTTTTGGGATTTTACCAGAGAAACCCCAACAACCTCTTGATGTGCATATTTTAATTTACTTGATAATGAATATTTGTTTTTTTTGCCGATTCTATTTGAGAAAATGCAGACTTTAATTTATTACACCACAATACCTGCAATTTTTTTTGAAAAGGAAATTTACGGAACTTTTTATTGAGGCCGAAATATTAAATGTTGGAAATTTCTTGCTTTTAGCTTGATTGTTTTGCAATAAAGATTAATGGCTATTCATAGTTTCCTTGGCAATTTTTTTGTACTTTTCACTCTGGAAAATAACAGTGAAATGGTTTCAGGAGAATCTTGCTTTACTTTATACTATTTTGCAGATAAGCTCTGACAATGTGGCCTTTATTAGCATTAATTTGTCACAAGCATCAGAAAAATAATTCAGAAAAAGAAAGTAAATATAGTATGGAAAAATATTTATTTAACTTTTGGAAGGATGGAAAAAGAGTTGAGTTTGATATTCAGTAGACGCGTCAAATTCGAAAAACCAAATTAATTTGTGAAACTTGTTCCATCTCTCAACGGACATTGATGACGGGTATTGAAGAGTTTTGACCGTATTTGACGGTCAGATTGCCTCGTGTAGAAGGCAATCTACCCGTCAAAATCCACGCCCTATGGGAGCAGACTGCAAATTCAAATCCGGTGTCTCCTTGTTTCCCGATGGGAGACGATGGGCGCAGAGGAATTTACTTTGGTTTTAAGACAGATTTATTGTAAGATCTAAGAATTTGGACTAATCAACTGTGCAATTAGTGGATATTAGTGGATATTCGAAGCACAGGGTTCAGAAAAATGTTTGAGAAAAAGAAATTCAGATTTTATTAAGAAACTGGAAAAAAAAATCAATGAGTGTAGGAGAAATTTATTTTACTTTAACAAACTTGTGTAGTCTATGAGAATTTGGTATTAACTAGCAGTATTTTAAAGCAATTAGTAGTCATTTGCGGCATCGGCTTAAGAAAAATGTCTCATAAAAAGAAATTGAGAATTTTATGGAAGAGAAATATAAATTGAGAATTTTATGGAAGAATTGATTAAGATTTGAAATAAAGAAAGCCAATATAGCGAAGAATTTTATTTACATTATTTTACTCTCTAGGCCCAGAAAGTTATTTAATTGTTTTGTAATAGCGAGCATGGAACACCAAGACACATGTATTACATGTGGAGAGCATGGGGCATGTATTAAAATAGTTACAACAAAAATATTTGCATATGTATAGAGGCAAAGATCTTCGAGCGGGTTTCATTGACGACGATCTTCGAGCACCTTTGCACCTTTTCTCAAACCCTCGGCAATATTGGTGCCGCCAGTGCAGAGCAGGCGCTCGACGACACGGTTAGCCGCATGCTAGCCGTCTAAACTCATGCGCTTCAAGGGTAAAACTCATTTGGCAGTGGAAAATGAGTTGCATGATGTTCCATCGATGTTAAACAAAATAAGTAGATCAGTTAGGTGAAGAAATATTTCTGCCATAAATATGATTACTGATTAATGATGGACCAAGTTTTACTGGGATATTGTACTATTTTTTCATGACCGGCTTGAGTACTGAGTAACCACCTTTTGTCTTTTTGTCAAAAAACTTAATTGCAACAGGATTATCATTATTTGCCATTGAGTTGAGATTAAGACTAGCATTAGGACAGAGCCATCTCCCTCATCTGTCTTGGAATTTGTATAGGATACTCAAAATGTTCTTCATCGTATGGTCTCAGAAGGGGGTGTGGAAGGTGTTAGGTGATTTTATTTACTCTCCAAAATTTTTGTTGTTTGCATGAATTTTTGTTCAAATAGATTTTTGACAAGCAATGAATTGCAGAGATTTACTTGTGAGAGCTTCATCTGGAAAGACTGGAAACTCAGTTGGTACTCTCCTAGATGGTCACAATGTTGAAGGACAAATTGCCTTACATTTGGCGTGCATGAGGGGTTATGCTGAGCTTGTTGAAACTATTTGGAGTATCCTGAAGCAGATGTGGAGGTTCTAGACAAGGATGGAGACCCCGCAATTGTATTTGCACTAGTTGCTGGAACACCTGACTGTTTAAAAACTCTGATAAAGAAATGAGCAAATGTGAATGCAAAGCTAAAAGAGGGCTTGGGCCCTTTTGTTGCTCATGTTTGTGCATTTCATGGCCAACCTGACTGCATGTGGGTAAGGCTTTCAAGTTTTGTTCAATAATGTAGTTATAGAAGGATATAAGAATTTTTAAGCTGATTGTTTTTGAACATTATGTTTTGTTGGGTTGAATGACGTCAATTCATATGACCAGTAATTTCTTTGCGAAGCTGTTAGATTTGGCTATGTATACAAGGTAACATAAGCTAATCAGAACACTTAACTAGTTTATATAAGAATTTAAATTGTAGGACTAGGAGATTCATTTTGGAATAAAGGTGGTTATTTTTATTTATATTGTAGATTTTCTAATATTCAAGTCTGGTTATAAACCAAAGTAAACTTAACTTTTATTTGAATTAGATTCTTTTTATCCGATTTTAAAAATATTTTAGAATTTACAAATAAGTATATTTCAAAATCTATAACCATGAGATGCAGATTACAGGCTTGAAAACAAAGAAAAGGCCATTAAGATTTATTTCACAAAATGTTTCATACTGATCATTTGTCTTAATCTCCTAGGGAACTACTCAAGACGGAAAAGAAATAGCTGTGAAGAAGCTGTCTGAAATCACTGGGCAACGAAAGAAATGATTTTGGAATGAAGTTCATAATTTGGCCCAAAGTCGGCATCGAAATATTGTGACACTACTAGGTTATTGTGCAGAGGAATCGGAAGGGTTTCTTTTTTATGAGTACATGCCGAATAAAAGCCTTGATGAATTCCTATCCCGTGAGTCACTTACACTTAACTAAGTTATATGCGGAGAAAAAAGCGCTAATGTATCAATCTATTTAGTTCGGTTTTGATTTGGTGTGTTGAATGCATGGATACAGATCCAAACAAATGCAATGCCCTTGATTGGCACAAATGTTACAACATCATCCTGGGAATAGCTAATGGGCTTCTATATCTTCACCAGGATTCTCCACAGCTGATTGTTCATGGAGATATTAAACCAGAAAATATTTTATTGGATGAGAAACTGAATCCTAAGATAGCAGATTTCGACATTTCAAAACTTCTCGGTTAAGTTTTTATCTTCTAGGATCTAGCACTACAGTTTCCTCTGCAAATGAGATATTCTGACATTGTTCTGATTGTATTGAGATATCTTCGTTCTAGACCATGTTATTTAGTTCATCTGTAAACCATTTAGCCAAGTAGACGAATAGGGTTTTCTTTTAATACGAATTCCTCATCTGTTGACTTTTGTACTAATTTAACAAGAAACTAAATTACAATCATCCTTATGGATGCCATACTTTATGAAAATGCAGGTATGGAATTCGTTCGAAAGAGGGGAAAGTGCACAGACTGTTGATCCAACAGTAATTCTATCATGCGATATGGAGGAAGCCACTAGATGCATTCATGTTCACTGCCTTAACAACTAGGTACTGTGATGGGTTTAAGACCTTACCATGAAGAAGCTATTACCATAAGCAGACGATGGGGTGGTCCAAGAGATCAGCTTGCTCGCCAGCACCGTGAGATCTTGCAATTACTAATGTCCTCCGATTGCTAATGGGCCGATCCATTACTATGCTGAAGCAGGAGACTTGGTACAGGCCCAGCCAGAGCTGTTATCTCTCTCGGACGAATAGAAGAAATAGCATTCGCACTCTATGAAGACCAGAGCATCCAGACGAATAGGGTTTTCTTTTAATATGAATTCCTCATATGTTGACTTCTGTACTAATTTAACAAGAAACTAAATTACAGTCATCCTTATGGATGCCATACTTTATGAAAATGCAGGTATGGAATTCGTCCGAAAGAGGGGAAAGTGCATAGACTGTTGATCCAACAGTAATTCTATCATGCGATTTGGAGGAAGCCACTAGATGCATTCATGTTCACTGCCTTAACAACCAGGGACTGTGATGGGTTTAAGACCTTACCATGAAGAAGTTATTACCATAAGCAGACGATGGGATGGTCCAGGAGATCAGCTTGCTTGCTAGCACCGCGAGATCCTGCAATTACTAATGTCCTCTGATTGCTAATGGGCCGATCCATTACGATGCTGAAGCGGGAGACTCGGTACAGGCCTAGCCAGAGCTTCTATCTCTCTCGGACGGATAGAAGAAATAGCATTCGCACTCTATGAAGACCAGAGCATCCAGGAGATGCTTAGACAGCTCAAACAGTTTTAGGAAGAGGCGCAGATCTTCCATTTACCTGTAACACATGCTCACATACACCTGTAATCTCTCACATACACTTGTAACTACCTGCCAGCGACTCCGAGCAACTAACTGCAAGCAAGCTACTCAAACTAATGTTAACATTAGTTATGTAGGCTAAAACATTTTGAAAAAATGAACAGTGTAAAACCAAAATAACATATAGTCTAGCCTCTTCCGCCTCGAGAAGAGGCCAAATAAGAAGGTAAGAAAATCTATATCGAAAAACTTTGGAGGGCGAATCGGCGCGAATCGGTCTTTGTCAAGAAACTTTGGTTATAGCATGATTAGTCGAATTAACAAACCGTCGAACTAATGCTAACAGGGGCATTATCGATTATGATAGTCTCTGGCCATTACCAGATGACAGGGACTAATAAGAAACTAATTATTCAATAAATTAATATGATCTGTTTTGTTCTTGAAGTAGTAGTTATAAATAGTTATTAATAATGTCAAATTAGTGTGACTCTTCATATTCTAGGAACATTAATATAAGTTATTTTATATAAATTTAAGTTGTAGAATTATTTGTTGAAGAAATTTTGTGCTTGTAATATTATTCTAAATAATTAGTGAATATAGCCCAAAAAAACATATATTCAACAAATCGTGACACTCATCTCCTTAAACAAATTGAATTTGACTCGTGTATAGACTTCAGAGAGAAATGTTAAAAGTCAGATTACCTAATTAAAATTTGAAAGCCCACTTCGCTAAACAAATTGAATTTGACTCAAACATAAGAAAAAAGATTTTTCAATAAATAAGATTTTTCAATAAATATTTAGATGAGAGAATCAAACGATGCTATTTTTAAAAAACAACATGGAAAATAGACACATGATTCCATGTAGTGTCTTTCCTACTCATCATTTTAACTCTGATGTGATGTGTGTGATTATCGTTGGGAAAATGAATTTTATATCACAAATGAGAAGCCAATATGAGATGCAACCGTTTCTGAAATCAATTTATTTCTAGGACATTTCGACGAACTGATTCCTGTGGCTTAATGATTCTTAACCATCTTAGTGATTCCTAATCATGGCTAAAAAATTATTAACGTGTAATGATCTCATTTCATGTAGGGCAAGTTACAAGAGCTGTTGAAATTGGAGGATCCGATAAGAAAGTTGTGGGAATTTAAAAATGCAAAGGCGTTGGTGTCATCTGA
This sequence comes from Pinus taeda, assembly GCA_000404065.3. Taxonomy (NCBI): domain Eukaryota; kingdom Viridiplantae; phylum Streptophyta; class Pinopsida; order Pinales; family Pinaceae; genus Pinus; species Pinus taeda. The sequence goes on along the minus strand of APFE030060580.1, from coordinate 85,530 downwards.
TAAAAGATCGAGAAAATATTCCGATAAGAAAGTTGTGGGAATTTAAAAATGCAAAGGCGTTGGTGTCATCTGATAAAAGATCGAGAAAATATTTAATAGAAGAAATCGAATTAGCTACGTATTTCTTTTCTGAATCACTTAAGATAGGGGACGGAGGATATGGCCCAGTCTACAAGGGCAGTTTGGATCATACCGACGTGGCTATCAAGGTTCTCGGTACAGATGCGCCTAGAGGCACAGATGAATTCAAACGGGAGGTATGAAAACGATTTGAATGAAGTACTAAGCCTATCTATAATTTGCATGTTTAATATCAATTGAAGCATTGAAATTCTAAATGATTCGAATGTCAATAATGTTTTGGATCCGGTTGATCCTCTTGCCATAAATGGCATTCATGCAGCATTACCACCTCTCGTACTGCTACTTGCTCCGCAACGTGGAGTCCCAGGTCTCGATTGGAGGAGGGAGGAATGTTTTTATGGCCGTCGGCTGGAGCAGGGAGGAATGCTTTTATGGCCGGCTGGAGCAAGACGACGCCATTAATAAAGCCCGAAGCCCGACGTAGCCTGTCGTTGGTTATTTACATGGAGTCTCCCGGTGATTTTTCCACTTCGTCAGTTCAGGATCATGGTGTTCAGTTTGTTTTGAGGACTGAATGCGAAGGTGAGAGGGCGTCTAGTCTCAGAGCCTGTTCAGGCTCGAATCTGCAACGCCTCCACTCTACCTGAGTGTTGCGCACTGGAAACCCTTCAGTGGCCTGGGGTAAGTGGTTTACTCGCTGTCACATAAGTTACATCTGCTCTGTCTCTCGGTTCTGTGCTTCTTCCGTGTTTTGCTCTGCTTTTCGGTTCAGTCCTGTGCCCTCGGTTCATCTGAGGCATAATTCTGGGTTTAGTATTGGCTCTGTTGAGTTTTCGGTGACTGTCAGCATTATGAAGCGACCAGGGAAATGCACCCTCTCAGGTGAACGACCTGGCAGCAGCAAGCGTCGCTCTGCTCGCCCTCAGTGCAACCCGCTGCTCACAACTATTAATCTCACATCCTCCCCTGAGGATCCTCCTCCCAGCAATCCCTCTCGCCATCCGATTCCAAACAGTGCCTTTCAGTCCACTCATTTTAAATTCCAAAGTAATCTAAACCGCCCTCTGATTTCAGCCCAGATTACCATTCTCGTGCCTGAAGAAGTTAACCAGGTACCTCCTATTTCTTGCATTAACCCCAATTCCTCTCACAATAGTGAGCGCTCTTCTACCAAGAATTCCATGGATGTTAAAAGGGAGGCTTAACCGGTTATCCAAGTCGATTCGCGACCCTTAATCCCTCCCCTGGTTTACTGTGTTAATTTTGCAATGGACCCCGAGGCTGGTACCACCGACAGGATGCAGGAGGGCAACGTGTTGGGTGACAAAGAATTGCTCAGTCAGGACGACGCGTGTCTGCAGGCCGAGGAGACACAGGGGGACGAGGAAAAATGAACAATTGGTACTTTGGGTCGCTCTTTTTGGCTCTCTGGTGGATGCTCCGGAAGCACTGCCCAGTTTTGGGTCTCTTTGGGTCTCTCCTCGCCACGGCGTATGTTTGGTTCTTGGACCCGGGTTCTCAGCTATGTTTCTGTGCTTATCTTCTGTTCTATCTCTATTGGCATGTTTGTAAAGCCAACAGAATTGGTTGTATGTTTTTTGAGACTCCCCAGTTTCTGTAGTAATGGGGAAGTTTTGTAATGTACAAGGCTTGCGGGCTCCTGCCCTTGCAGCCGCCACCTCATGTAAAATATTTTGTTTACCAGTTAATAGAAATAGATGTTAACCACAAAAAAAATAATGTTTTGAATAATATTTTGTCAATTACTTTTGCAGATTGAGGCTCTACGTCACATAAATCACCCCAACGTAGTTCTGCTGCTTGGCACTTGCCTTGAACGCGGAGTTTTGGTTTATGAATACATGGAAAATGGCAGTCTAGAAGATCAGTTGTTCCACAGGGATGGAAGAGCTTCTTTCCATGGTATATACGTTTTCGAATTGCTTCAGAAATAGCTTCTGCACTTCATTTTTTTCACACCGCCAAACACAAAGCCAATCATTCATCTAGAGCCTGCTCACATATTGTTAGATCACAATTTTGTGAGCAAAGTCAGTGATGTGGGAGTACCTAACCTCATTCCTCCTCCAGTTTCTTCCACTTGCGCTTACTGTTACATGGATCCACAGTACGTAGAACATGGAGTCCCAAGTCCGATTTATATGCCCTAGGAATCATTCTCCTGCAATTGCTCACAGCTCAACCACCAGTACCAATTAAGGAAAAAGTTCAAACAGCGATCCAGCAGGGTTCCTTCAAAGAAATTCTGGACTAAACTGCAGGGGAGTGGCCACTTGAGGAAACTATGGAGTTCGCTAAGTTGGCCCTCGAATGTACAGAATTGCCGGGTAGTTACAGACAGGATCTCGAGACACGTGTTCTGCCGGAATTAGAGAGATTCAAAGATATTGCCAACGCACATGCTGAGCACTGCACCTCGTAGCTACTTCATCGTCCGATTCTTCAGTTAGGTTGTTTCCACCTGCAAGATTTTTGTCGAGAAATTGTTCCAGAAGCATAAACTCAGCTTCTCTTCAGGTGTTGTCGTTTACAAAATTCAAGCGCCCAGGCAGAAATTCAGGCAGGAATTTAGTTATTCAAAATTTCAAATTTAATTGTTTTACTTTTTTATTTGGATTCTATAGATGTATATAGCAGAGTTTCCCTATTTGGCAACTTCCGTTTGGAAGTGTGTACATTATTCTTTCATAGTGCACGGATCAAATCTAAATAGGTTTCTTCTTACAACCAGAATCTGTCTTTCTCTGCAGTTTCTTTTCTCTTCTCCTGTCTTTCTCTGCGGTTTCTTTTCTCTCCTCTGGATTATCTTCTTCTTTTTATCTGGTAATTATTTTTTTATACTGGATCTTTTCTCCTCTCCTGTCTTTCTATGCAGTTTCTTTTCTCTTCTCTGGATTATCTTCTTCTTTTTATCTGGTAATTATTTTTTTATACAGTGGGTCCGTAGACTTTTGAGAATATTATAAAATGCGACAAATATGAATAAGATCAAATTTTTTGACTACATTGGATTCTTAAATATTCATATTCATAAAATCTGCAGTCAAATTCTTCACTCAATTAGTTATCTTTCTTTACATCTTTTAATTTGCAGCAAGATGAAAAAACTGTTGGAAACACACATTTAATCCAATTCAACAATATATTATTAAGAAGAATAATATAATGAATGATGTACATATTAATACAATAGGTAAACCAGAATACGTGTACGGATAAAATTTAAATAAGTTTTTCTTACAACCAGAATCTGTTTTTCTCAGCTGTTTTCTTTTCTAGTTTTGATGATTATTTTTTTCTCCTGTTTTGATGATTATTATTTTATTTTTTATGGTGTATATTTTTGAAAATATTATAGAATCTGATAAATAAGAGAGATATTTTTTATTTATTTTGAAATTTAAAATATTTTTAAAATCTGCTACCAAAGTCTTCCTCACTCACTTACCTTTCTTTACCATATTTTAATCAGCAACTACAACAACAAACCCAACAATTTCTTCTGTTATCATTATAATGCATGCAGACAGAGAGGGTATGCCTTAGTCAAGCAGTGGTGACAGTGTTATATCCAGGAATTATCAACAACTCTAGTAAAAGTGGATTTCGATACACAAATTTGAAATCTCATATCACTAATAAATGCACACAAATAGATGCAAAACTCAATGACCCAAATACTGAACATTGGGAGGCACCAATAATTGAGATCACCCTATCCTCTGAACGCCCCACACTCAAATGATTGATCCGATCACGTTCAATCTATTGGCTTGCCAACCAACAAAGGCATGAAGCCTATTTTCTATGCGCTCTCACATGCAGAACTCTCCTCTATGCACTCTCGTGTGCAAAAACGCTCCTCTGAAAATATTCTTCTTCCCAATGATTCTCTCGGTGTCTCTGCAATGATCGTCCACTATCCTATTTAACTCAAATGAACATGGATGGGTTGTCTAAGTGATTTCTATTTCTATTGTTTTTATTGAGGTTTTATCTTATATCAAATTTTGTATGCCCCGCCTTCTGGCATCACTATCTACTTCGGGTAAGTCAAGTCGGGATCTGGATTGAGTATGGAATTTTAATTCCTTTTTTTCAAGGTCTGGAAAGGAGTCCTCTTAGTTAGTAGGAACGTTATCTTTTGAGAGGAACCGTTTAACATTCGTTTTGGCATGGAATTGCTCTCAAAGGAATTGTTGCCCTGTTGTTTGGACTAAATGAGAGGGTTCCGCATCAATGGTTCTTCCCACAGGCGTCAAGGAAAACGGCTTCAAACAGATGTGAAAGGACACAAAGGCAGAGGAGAAAGAGACATAGGCACCACGTGAGGGAGGAGGCAGATAGATATCTTATGAAACCAGGGAACCTTCCGCAGAAAAAGCTATCGAGATCCCCGGAAACACAAACAAAAGAGTAAGCATCGAAAGCTGAGTACACCTATCAATTGGAAGCGCAATATCTATGAAAGACATACTTTTTGAAAGAAAGATCGCCCGCTAAGAGACAGATCCAAGAAGGACGCTTTGACAACATGTCCCGAGTCTAACTTTTTCGGTCTTCTCACCAAAGTTTTGGCACAAGTATTATTAGCAAAATCACATTTATCAATGTGAATGATAAATATCGATAGACGTATATGAAGTATATATACAACTACATTGGAATTGATATATGCTTATATGTTTATATCAACTACATTAATTATTATTATGGTTATTTAGGATTATTAATAACTATATAAATATTCCATGAGAGGTAGTCATAACTGAATAATTTCTCTTGATTATTGAATAGTTTACTTAGCACTCATTGCATCGAGTGATGCTCATGATTTTTGAATAGTTTACATAGCATTCATTGCATCGTGATTTTTGAATAGTTCACTTAACACTCATCGCATCGGGTGATGCTCAGAGGGGTGAAGAAGTGCGATTGAAACTAGTGAAATGTAACCAGGACTTCCCAGAAGGTCACCCATCACAGATCGCCTCTCGCTTAAGCGTGCTTAACTGTGGAGTTTTCCCCACAATCATAGCCACTCAGCGTGCTACCCCATTTGCAAAACCTTAGCAAGTATTGTGCCTCATGAACTATTCAAGAAGAATTCCCTTCACTCTTTTTGAATTTAAGTATGGGTGCTTATGCAGTGCATTATATTAGATATCATTTTGGGATTCTACTGTGTTAAGTAAGTCATTCACGTATGACCATTTTCGTGAAATATTAGATATCATTTTGGGATTCAACTGTGTTAAGTAAGTCATTCACATATGACCATTTCCATGGGAGGTAGTCATAACTCGCTAATTTGTCATGATTTTTGATTAGTTCACTTAGCACTCATTAGATCGGGTGATGCTCACAGGAGTGGAGAAGTGAAATTGAAAGTAGTGAAATGAATCACATAGCTTCAATTATCACATTCGGGGCTTGCACCCGGTAACTAGGACTTCTCGGGAGGTCACCTATCCCAAATCGCCTCTGACTCAAACATGCTTAACTGTGGAGTTTTTCCCACAATCAAGGCCACTTAGCTTGCTACCCCATTTGCAAAACCTTAGCGAGTATTGTGCCTCATGAACCATTCAAGTAGAGATCCCTTCACTCTAATATAATGCGATGCGTAAACCCCCATACTTAAATTCAAAAAGAGTATGGGGGTTTACGCAGTGCATTATATTAGAGTGAAGAGATCTCTACTTGAATGGTTCATGAGACACAATACTTACTAAGGTTTTGCAAATGGGGTAGCATGCTAAGTGGCCTTGATTGTGGGGAAAACTCCACAGTTAAGCGCATTTAACCCAGAGGTGATCAGGGATGGGTGACCTCTCGTGAAGTCCTGGTTACCGTGTGCAAGCCCCGGAAATGATGATCAGAAGTGATTATTGACTCTATGTGATTCATTTCAATCCCACTTCTTCACCCTTGTAAGAATCACGCGATGCAATGAGTGCTAAGTGAACTATTCAAAAATCCTGAGAAATCAGTCAATTACAACTACCTCTCATGGAAATGGTCATACGTGAATGACTTACTTAACGCAGTTGAATCCCAAAATGATATCTAATATAATGTCTTAACGTCGCTGAATCCCAAAATGATATCTAATATAATGCACTGTGTAAACCCCTATACTTATATAAATATTATCAGCCAGATTTAGGATTATCAATAACTATATAAATATTAACAACCAGATTATTTAT
>APFE030060580.1:60160-73186 GCA_000404065.3 Pinus taeda | reverse complement strand
CCCCAAGGGATTATGAACCCAAGGGAATAATATTAAATCCAAGGGACTAATGCTATAAACCCAACATATATAAACCCTAAGACAAATATTACAAACATTAAAATAAACATGATCGACTATCATTGATTTACATATTGAGGCAATTCCTATCACAATTCCATGTTGGACCATGGTCGACATTATAATAAACCATGTTTGACTCGGGAATAATAAACCCAAGTGATTGATATTATAAACCCAAGGGATTAATGCTAAAACCCCAAGGGATATTGATATAATAAACCCAAGGGATTATTATTTATTTTCATGGTGAGACAATCATTGTCACAATGTGACATTCAAGCATGGTTGGCTATGATTGACAATGGTTTACCATGATAAATATTATAAATCTAAGGGAATAATAAACCCAAGGGATTAATATGAGAAACCCAAAGGAATAATAAAACGAAGGGATTAATACTAAGACCCCAAGGGATTATGAACCCAAGGGAATAATATTAAATCCAAGGGACTAATGCTATAAACCCAACATATATAAACCCTAAGACAAATATTACAAACATTAAAATAAACATGATCGACTATCATTGATTTACATATTGAGGCAATTCCTATCACAATTCCATGTTGGACCATGGTCGACATTATAATAAACCATGTTTGACTCGGGAATAATAAACCCAAGTGATTGATATTATAAACCCAAGGGATTAATGCTAAAACCCCAAGGGATTATGAACCTAAGACAATATTATTAAACAAAATGTACTAATAATATAAACCTAAGGGAATAATGAATCTAAGGGATTGATATAATAAACCCAAAGGAATAATAAACCCAAGGGATTAACACTAAAACCTCAAGGGATTATGAACCCAATGAATTATTAATATTAAAAGGTTGAAGAATGAAGAAACCTAATAATTTGATGTTATAAAATCATTGAGAATTAATAAAACCAAGGGAAAAATATTAGAAACCAAATGGATAAAAAATGGCAAGGGATTAATAGGAATTATTTTTTTAAACCCAACGGATTGATCAACCCACGTAACTATGAATATTATAAACCTAATGGATCAATAAACCCTAGGGATTGTTAGTATTATGAAAGTAGCATGTCAATAAATTGAAGGAATAAACATTGTAAATGTAAGGGATTAATATTAAAACTTAGGACTATTATTTAAACCTTAATATTGGGGATTAACAAAACAAATGGTATAAATGATAAATGAAGGAATTATTAATATTACAAACTTAAAGAACAAATAAAGCTAATAATTTAATATTATAAACCCAAGGAAATAGTAAATCGAACCTAAGCCCTAAATCCATGGCATCAATACATAAACATAAATAATGCTTTAACACAAAATAAAAATAAAAAACGTAAACCAAAACCAATATAAGAACCACATTGCAAACCATAAAGCATTAAAACATGATAAATCATCATTACATTAATAATAACACATTTATAACACTACATTATAAACGATAAATAAAATTTAAGCCATAAATACATTGATATCAATAAATGAATGTATTAATAGTATAAATCTCAAGAATATTGATATAAACACCTACAACATGAAATCCTAACAATAATATTATACATGTAAACAATATTTTCATTTATGGAAGACGTGAAAAAAGTGAAGGGATCCACACAAAAGACCACAACAATCAGAAATGCAAGAGAAAGATATAAAATAGTAACACTGCCATTGGAGCAAAGCAACATAAATTAAAAAAAACACATCTAAATTGCACACATTGGATTTAAAGAAGAACAACATAATAGGACATTTTAAGACCAGAGATATACAATTTTGTACATAAAAACAACATTAGTGTTTAAAATAATCAATTTAACCAACATTGCAACCACAAAGAACATTGAGTCTTAACATATATTTTTTGTTTTCTTTACATCAAATAATTCCACTACAAAATCGAAGTTCAAACAATGCTTCAAAAGTGATCGACGAAGTGGCCTCTTCCAAAACACAACCAGACCTACGACAAAAGCAACACCAATTAAAATCAATAGGATAATGATCACGATACTTAACACTTTCCAACCAAATCCTTCTTGTTCTCCTCGCAGACTCCCTCTGGTGCAAATGTTTCAAGTATTTTACGTGTGTTTTTGTTTGATCTAGCTCACGAATATGATCATCAAGAAATGCAGGGTGGAACCCATGTTTTCTATCAAACTAGTTACGAAGATAGGAAATAAAGCTTATAGCTCTAGCAATATCCCGTATTGTTTTGGAATAATATATGACATCGTTATTGTCCATATCTACATTTGAAAGACACAAAAACAAAAGCAAAATCAATAAAGAAATGCACAAATAAATAAGCAGACATATGTATATGTATATACATAAAAATTAACACCCCATTTTCATTTATGTTAAAAAAATTATGTTATAGTGTTAGATGAAAAAGAAATAATCTAGTGTTACATGAACCAAATGATATAAAAATTTCTACAAATATAAGCCTCATTTCAAAATGCAATAGAAAAAACTGTAGAAATAGAATAAAACGGTGGCCAATATTTAAAAAATGAATATTGGCCATGGTGATGGCTAGTATTCAAAACCTCCATTTTTTCATTTCATGATGTAATATGAATCCACAATATTAATATCAATACGAGCCAGTTATAGAAATGATTTCGATTGATTGGTTCATATAACTCATTGTTTATGTTTGAATGGTCTATTGCAAAGAAAAGAGCAATAGGCACTTAAAAAAATAAATAAGTAAAATGAACAACATGAAAAATGATGTAAACAACTTTCTCAAATATTACTATGAATATTATGAATTCATTAATCTAATAAATATATGAAAATGATTATTATATTAAAAGTAAATCAAAAGAATAATAAAAGCATTTCAAAAAAACATACTATAAAGAAGGTCACAATGTTATTAGTTGTATTTCATAGTGATATGAACTTCAATTGCTCCTCTTCTTTCTTCCTAATTGTAACATATGCACTATCTTTCATCTTGGCATAATGTTGGAAAGAAAAAGGCAGTGCAATTCATAAACCATCTATTGATTTCACTCTTGATATGGTTGTGAAGGTAAGGCCTTGCCGCTCTTTATTCGCGATATCAATTGACACTCGTTCTAAAGTCAATTCCTGTGAATTGTGGATTTTAAGAGCCCATGCCATCTTCAAAGGAATTTGTTTTCGATTTCCTATTATCACTCGGGTGATAGGGACAATGTTTGGATTGCTTGCATCAAATGGAACACCAACATACTTATCAAAAACAACATTTGTGAACATTGGAAGTTGAGGTGGTTTAGAGTTAGGTGGATAGAATATATCCTTAACAAAACCAAGTGCACCATTCACCAAGCCAGTTTCAACCCATAAATTACATGTCAATATAACACGCTAACCACGACACAACAAAACTTCATAGTCCAATTAATCATCATCAACACCACTGATTTTTGAACATCTTGAATGCTCAGCAACACATCACGCAATTAGAGAATTTAATGATTTTAACATATGCCTATTATGGAAGGATACCAAATTATTTGTTGGAAACATGTGAAGTGTTGCATTAAATAAATCTCTTTCTCCAGGATGCAACCTCATATCAGCCCATGACATAAGAAACTCCCAATCTTCAAGAACATGTTCTACATTTCTTATGTTATTGAGGACTCTATGAAAACAAGGTTGTTTCTTATTATTCCCTTGTTGGAGAAATATTGTGTCAAGAGTGACAACAATGTTGAATTTTTTCCACAAGACTTTCCCTGTTGTATTACCTACATACAAAGGCTTATCTCTGATAGGAGGCAGTTGGCCAAGGTCACCCACAAGGATGCTGGATCTACCGCCAAAAGGACAATTCTTTTTCTCTGGAAATGCTTCTTGTAATCGAGCATCTATTTGCATAAACAACCTTGATCCTAGAAATCTCATTTCATCAATCAATATATCTCTAACATGTCGCATTTCTTCTTGGAACACTGCAAGTGATTGCCCCTGTAGTGGCTGCATATCCTTTACTGGAATTTTTAGAGCTGAGTGTATTGTTTTTGCATGTATATTAAAACCATCTATTCCTGTTGGGACAAAAAGAAGCAAAGGGCTTCTTCCAATACTTGACTAATTAGAAAGAGCTTCAAAAATACAATGGATAAGGAAAGACTTCCTAGTGCTTGTAGTGCCCTGAATAATCATAAGAGGAGCTTCAAGAATCTCAATTTAGCAAAGTGCCTTGAGACAATTTCAAAAGCAAGTCGTTTTTTTCCCGACAAAGAATCTGGAGATGCAAATGTTCTATTTGAAAGGTCAACAATATCACCCATTGATTTTTCATTCCTTATAAAATTAATAGCTTCTTCTGCAACATCATAAAAAATAGTTGTAATTTCCCAGTCAAAGGATATATCAAAGTCCCTTCGACCAAGGGTGTGAAGATCAGAAATATTTACATCATTTGGTGGAACCAAATGAGAGAAAATCTTCCATTCTTGAAAATCATCTTCAAGATTCAATTCCTAGTTAGAAAAATCACCATCTTCTTCATATTCAATATTGTCTATAATTGATGGATGTAGATCAACATGCCATGCTCGATATTGAAAATTCCTCCAACTTTCAATAATAATTTCAGCTGAAAGGCCAATTTCTACAGGAATGTCATGAAATGGCTTGTACAACAGAAATTCTATCCAGTAAAAGGTTTCAAATTCCTCTGAAGCCTCACCAGGAATAGAATAAAACCATGTCCAAACCCGAACAATAACATGAACTTCTCTAGGCTTCCATGGATCTTGTTTACGCTTGCTATCAAATGTCCAAGATATTTTTGTTTCTATCAAATATAGATGTTCAAGGAAAAAAAGTCTCTTCTGATAATGTTGAACAAAAGTATTCTCAGATGAACATTGCATGCCATCCCTTGATATTTTCCTAAAAACCTTTCTTCCAACATTTAATGAAACAAATTTCCAACTACAAACAACAAGATGTAGCTTAAGCAACATATGGCATGTTTCTTGTGCTCCAATGTCACAGTCAACAATCATTTCTACAAGAAACTTTCTATATACACATAAGGCATGATCCTCAGAGCCAATAGAATTTGAAATTCTAGTTAACATATGATGATAACTTTCAGACCTTTTTTCTGCTTTTGATGCATAATTAGCACAACACAGCAATGCGAGAAAGCACTGGCTCGCAATCAACATTTACACGGCACATTGTTAGAAGGTCAATGTTATGTACATTAAGCCTGTCATCATTTCTTGCTGGCTCATATTTTTTTTCTTCCTTGATCATCTATAAACAATCTTTATTCATCACAAAGATCCCATGGAGCAATGTATCGACATGTTAGAATAGTGCCCTTTTTCTGAAAAGAAGTCTACAATACACTTTATGTGTCTTTGGACATGGTTTAACAATTCTTCGTAATCATTATGAGGATTAGAAGAGAAAATCTCACCAGTATTCAATAGGCAAGGGTCATCATTGAGGCTTCATGGAACCATTATATTGCGACGATGTATGTCACGCAGATTCCATGTAGTTACATATTTGTCGAAGAATATCTTTGCAAGTTGTACATCAAAACTATTTGACCAATCAAGTATTTCCATGTCAGGAGCACCTTCTAACTATTGGAAACCACGGATATGTGATGAACCTCTCTATTACCACTCATATCTAAAATAAATGAAGATATAGTTACTACAAACAATATAAATAGAATCATAATAAAAGTTGAAAAAGTATAGAAAAAAAATTGAACACACACCTGTACCAAAAGTCTTTAGCTTTAAGATATTTTTGGATAACTTCCTCTCTAAAAATATTGAATTTGTGGTGCATAAATGCCACAACAACATGAGGATATTGGATACCATTCCCAATTTTCATACGATGCTCATCTGAAGAACGAGAATGTGAATGTATGGGCATGAGGTTGTGCAACTCTGGCCACTTTGTGTCAGCTGCACTGAAAGTAAAAAAGGGCATCCTAACTGAGTAATCATGTCCATCAATTGAGATCTACACTTAGTCCAGTATGCCCTTGTACCTCTTAGAGAAGAACCAAACTGCATAAGATGCTCATCCAACTTATTATTTGGTAAGTCAGATAGTTGGTGATGCAACTCCTCAACTGTTGTAGGTGAATTATCATGTAAATATTTCTTTGCAAAAACTGCAGCAGTTGCTTGGCTCCAATGCCACATTATCATGTTTAATAGGTAATATCGAAAGTGAGGATGGCTTCCGAATCTTTAATCATGGTACCTGAGAAGATGTAATGCATATTAATGAAGTTCAACACTACAAATATGTGGTTGCAACCAATCAACATCACCAGTGGGGAAAAATGTTGGGAATGGCATATCTAATAACCCCTCTGTATTATATTCATTCACTGGAGAGGTTCCAATACTGGGCCAATCCATGTCTTGAACATGTGAAGAATCAACATTATTAAGAAATGCTCTAATTTCTTCCACTTCTCTTCATTCGTTTGGTAGGCGAGCAACAAAAGAAGAAGGATGAGAGGGAAAATGATCAGCATGAAACCCTTCATTATTAGCTTCAATGAGCTTAGATTCTTGAATATCACAATCAACAAATTTAAGCATACAGGAGACATGCATTGATCTTTCAAGCAGAGAATTCACTGAATCATAATCAATTACAACATCTCGATAATATTGATCATGTTGGATTTTGAAAAGCAATGCAGCCATAACTTGAGATATTTTGACATAAGATTCATAATATTTAGAATGAGCACCATGTCTCCTCACAATTAGAAAGTCAATATATTCAACATGTCAGGGAAGGCTTTGTACAATTGTAGAAATATCTTGAGGAAATCTAATTGTATGACCACTATACTTATATTTCGCACCTCAAGCATGTGTCAATTGAAAAATAGGCTTCACGGGTGCTATTAGCATTTCTTTAACTTGAGTAATAACTCATAAAATATGAGGTTTCTCACTAGGATCCATGTTATTATATCGACAAAAATGATGGGCTCCTCTTTCACTCTTACATTGTCTGCAAACAGGTCCTTCAAAATGTCTCACAACATGGATTCTGAGATATGATTCTTGTCAAATGTGGCACATTCAGACAACTAACAAGCTATCTATCTTTGCTCGAAACCTTTTATGCACTGCAATCATGTTTTTATCAAAATGAATATGATATCTACTCATCGAACCATGTTGAAAACCATTTGGATGAGAAAAATATCTTCTAACATTTACTTCATCTTTAAGAACATGAGATTCCCTTCGCAAATTTGAAGCATGTGGAATGGATCTATGAGAATGTCTTTCTAAATTTATGGTGTGCATTTCATGAACCTAGGAGGATGTAAAGGTCTCTTTGTCATAAAGGACTATGAAATTTAATTTCCAACTAATTATAAATGAAGAAAATGAAAAAGAATCAAATGCATTCAAAATTTACATTTGTGTCTTCATGTGGATGAGGGTTATGAGATGGTTTCTCTTGGATTCTAAGATCAGTGGATGGAACATTTTTGGATCTAGTTTCTTTGCCTCTATTCAAATGATTTTTTTATTGTTTCAAAAAAATAAAATACGTTATAAAACTAAATGCCCAAAATAGAAAGATTCAAAAATTGAAAATAAATCAAATACATTGAACATCTACATCAATTTTACAATTTGATGTTTTGGATTCCAATTCTCCAACCCAATGAGATGAGATCATGGTTTCTCCGTGAAAGGTTACAAAACACAATTTCCAGGCATCTATAAATGAAAAAATGATAAAAATATCAAATGCACTCAACATTTACATTTGTTTGGCGATGTGGATGAACTCTATGAGATGGTTCCTCTTCACTTCTAACATAAGTAGATGGAACATCTATGAAGTTAATTTGTATGCCCCTATTGAAATGACTTGTGTCCTGTTCAAAGAAAATAAAATACGCCATAAAATTCAATGTATAAGCAACTAGAAATTTTAAAAATGAAAAGCAAATAAAAAACATTGAAAATTTACATTAGTCTAGAAATTTGATCGTCGAGAAGAATGCAAAGGAAGATTATGACATGCTTCATCTTCACTTCTCATATTAGTAGATGGAACACTTTGGGAGTTAATTTCTAGACCTCTATTAAAACATGTTGTATCCTATTTGAAGAGAATAAAATAACATAAGTTTAGTGAACAAAACTTTGTAAATATAGGAATGTAATAGAACAACCACTATTGCAGCGAAAATCAAAATATAATTGTGTTACCTCCATTGTTCCACACGAAACGCTAAGGGATGACTAATTCTCTTAGTGGGACCACATTACTTTGAGAACCAGGATTTGAAGATCTGATGTTTTGAGCAACTGGATCCAAATTATCAAACAAATGGCCAAGTAAACTATCATCCAAATCATCACACAAAATGTCATCATTACCTCCACCATGGATGTTTTGCAACCTTTGGCCATCAAAACATGCAATTGGACACACAGAAGGGTTAGGGTGGACATTTGCATCCACAATATCGATGTGGTGTTCTTCTCGCTTGTAAGATGTTTCCCCAATGTTATGAACATTTTCATAAGAGCATAGAACAACAAGATTATGCCAAGGAGGAGCATATCTTGATAATGAACTATCAACAAGAAATGTTCTTTCGATTATATCATCCATAGTACAATACTTACGAGGAATTATAAAATCATTTTGAAGAGTGGCTTCACTCGTTTTTCTGTTATATGTAGCTCTTCTATGCTCATTTATGGCATCCTTATTTTGTTGATACCATAAACGATGACTTTCATTAGACCTCTCACATGATTTTGGTGACAAATTTATTTTTCTTATATTCTTTCTTGTGCTTTCAGATGACATGCCTACAATGAATAATAAAATATTCATTATGGAATCATAAACATGGAACATAAAAAGTGTATATGTTATTTTTTTTCCAACCATAGAAAATTATCAAAATGTATAAGGCTTTTTCGAAATGGATGAAAACAAAAAAAAAAAGATTTCAAAATGGAGAAAAAGAGGAAATGAATTCTTCCAAATGGCTTAAAAAAAAAATTCTAAATTTCCATGTGTCATATTATAATCAAAATGAAACCCAAACTATTGGGACACAATAATCTAATAAGTATATGAATTGAAAGTATATCTAAAAATTTGGAACTATATATACTATCAAAATATAAATATAAATATTAAAATGAACATAAACATATAACATTGTTTGAGAATGAATGACAAATACCAATACAAATAATATGTATAACATAAATCATAGAAATTATAATTATACAAACAAAGAAAAATGCATAACATCGAGAAACATTTACATGTAAATAGGAAAACTTTACGGGAAACAATATTAAATATTTTACATCACAAAGATCGATACAAACATAATTTTAAAGTATTACCATAAAGACACATAGTATGTATAGACAAAAAATGGAAATATTTTCCACAACCATAGAGAGTATATAAAATGGAAATATTTATAAGAACTCCTAAGAATACTAATATCCAAAGAATCCATAGCCATATCCAATGGTGGAATCTCATCAATAGAATCCATACGGGGAGTAATTACAAAAACATCTCCATACTCAATCAAATCATTGCAATCCTCCAATGTTGGGTACCAAAACTGAGACACCTACTCATTAGTTGAATTATCAATATCTATTGGAAAACAGATGCGAGTTAACATGTCATACAATAGGAAAGGAACTTCACTGCAGTTGCACATAAGAACCAAACCATGGACTGTTCGAAACGAAAGATAGGCAGGACATTTTCTATTTATATCTGCAGAAATTTCTTCCAACAACTTCCATTTGAAACCCAAATCATCTTCAAAGTAGTCAATTCTTCGTTCAACACATGGTTGACCAAATTGGAAATGATCTAATTCTTCAATTGACCATACAGAAGTGGATCCATCATTGTCGAGGCATATCAACTAATTCATGTATATTGCTAACAACATACAACATATATCACTGATTGGAACAAATGAAAAACCCCACTCATTTTTTATTACATCAAACCAGTAGATTGTATATGTATACCAAGGATAATCTTCATACTCCTTGTCGAGATATAGCGAAAACAATTTACTTTTATAAAACACTACATTCTTAGGAGGTGAAGTGCCACCAAATGGAACAATAGCCCTTTGACATACCCTATCAAGACTACTACAAACATAAATTCAAACTAAATTTTGTCATAGATATGTTTTAGAACAACCCAGTCATATTTTCTACTTCTTACATTTTCCAATAATGAAATTAATCTTGAGTCTCCAATTCGTATTGGCCCTATGTTTTTAAATGCCTTTGTAAATAGATTCGTTACAAAATAGTTGTGTGTTTGGGAGAAATCTGTTGGTAAGGATAAAACCACCATTGGTCCAACAATACACTCTACTCTGTATCTTGAATCTATGAATCCCAAATGAAATTGACATAGGTGACCATTATGATTAAGGTATTAATCAGCAAAACAATTGTCTTCCCTATTGAAGAAAGGAAGGAGAAATCTAGATTCGTCCGTAGAGGCATTCTTACAACGTAAAAAGAAAGAAGGTTTTTGCAAAGCATTCTTCCATTTTTTATAAACAGTGCCAAACTTTATCACAACTGATAAAGGGAGCCACAGGAAGACAAGTTCAAGAACTTCGAATGGAAGGAAACTCCAAATAGTTTGATCCATGATGAAACAGTGAGATCACCTAACAATGAAAAAAAAGGCATTTGATATCAGTAAAACAATTTAATGTTGAATAAAATTAAAAGTAACATAATTACATAATTTACCATACACAATTTTCCATTTTGTTAAGGATAAGAAATGTTAATGGTTGTGTAAGAGTGAAATTTGAACTAATAACAAATAGTTGGTGAACAACTTGGTTTTTTTTCTAGATTCAAGATCAAATGGCTACATGTTCTTTTATAGTAGTGAATTTATTTTAGTTATATGTTTTAATTATGTATGTAATGTGAATGACCTAAATAATTTTGTGGTTGGAATTTGACAAAAAAAAATTGACTCAATCATAATGAATCCAAAAATATCAAATTAAAATTATATTACTAAATTTCTAAAACAACCTATTAGTATGTATTAACTTTTTTCATATCTAGAATTAATCTAAAACCATTTTACTTATTTATTAATAAAACAATAGATTGTTAATATGATAAGATAATCCTTGTATTGGACTGCATTAATATCACAACCTAAGCATTCTAATGGACTACATTAATATCTACATGGCTATGCTTATGTGGTATATGAAGGTTAAATTAACAAATATTAGGAAATTTAAATAATAATAATGTAATATGTTTTATGTTTGTGATATTTTTCAACATAATTTTATATATTTATAACTTTTTTTAATTATTTGAATTTCTTAATATTTATTAAGATAGTATTTCTTATTTAATAATGTAATTTTTAATCATATAGTAATCATAATAGTTATAATTTAAATGTTCTTAACCATTAAGAAAATGTGTTTTCTAAAACAATTAATGCTATATGTCTCTATTGTTTTAAAAAAATAATGATATATAACTTGATCTTAATCTTAAAACTGAATTATTATTTCTATTTTATGTGTTTATAAATATTTTTAAAGGGTTGTCTAACAAGTAGATGTTAACGAATTTTTGGTTGGAACTAACTACATTTTACTTGTGATTCCAAACAATCTTTACTCAAATTTTCTTGTAATTTTTATTTTCTTCGTTGAATTAAATTTACTTGTAATTCCAAAGAACTTTTGGACAAATTAAAAACAATAGAAAATCTAAAAACACATGAATTTAAACATATATTAAGTAAGATGTTTAAAGTTTCTTTTAAAAAAAATTGAAAAGATTGGTTTTATTGAATTAATCTATTTCCTATACATATTTATTATACAATGTTTTTTTTAATTATAATTATGAAAGAATAAAAAACTGCGATGATATGATTATGTTTATATCGAGGTTACTTAATTAAAATGTAGGAAATTTAAATAATAAAAAATGTAATATGTCTATTTTGTGAGATTTTCCAACATAATTTTATATAGTTATTAACTTTTTTAATTATTTGAATTCTTAATATTTATGTTAAGTAAGTGTATATTTCATTACGATAATGTAATTTTAAAGATACACTATCAAAGAGTTATAATTTAAATGTTTTTAACCGTTAAGAAAATGTGTTTTAATTCTATATGTCTCCATTGTTTTAAAAAAATAATGATATATAACTTGACCTTAATCTTAAAATTGAATTATTATTTTTATTTTATGTGTTTATAAATATTTTTAATGGGTTGTCTAACAGGTAGATGTTAACGAATTTTTGGTTGGAACTAACTACATTTTACTTGTGATTCCAAACAATATTGACTCAAATTTACTTGTAATTCCAAAGAATTTTGGCCAAATTAAAAACAATAGAAAATCTAAAAACACATGAATTTAAACATATATTAAGTAAGGTGTTTAAAGTTTCTTTTAAAAAAATTGAAAAGATTTGTTTTATTGAATTAATCTATTCCTATACATATTCTTATTATACAATGTTTTTTTTGTAATTATAATTTACGAAAGAATAAAAAAAATGTGTTTAAAGTTTCTCTAAAAAAATTGAAAAGATTTGTTTATTTTACAAGGCTTTTAAACAAGTAGAAAAGGGTGTGACATTCATTACAATGAACATTTAATAGAACATGTTCCACTTGTTTGGGTGGAAAAGTTAATTTATAGTGCCACATAGTTAATTTATAGTGAACAAGTAATTAGGTTAATTATGAGTAATTTAAATATATTTACAAATAATATAAAATTATTCATAAAGTAATATGAATATAAAGACAATATTGATATGCTAAAAACACTCAAAACAAACTACAAAATTACATTTGATAAATTGTCTCTCCCTAATCTTATG
>APFE030060580.1:0-60140 GCA_000404065.3 Pinus taeda | reverse complement strand
CATGCTTGACATCATAATAAACCATGTTTGACTCAAGAATAATAAACCCAAGCAATTGATATTATAAACCAAAGGGATTAATACTAGAACCCCAAGATATTACGTACCAAAGGGAATACTATTAAACAAAAGGGACTAATAATATAAACCCAAGGGATTGATATAATAAACCAAAATGAATAATAAACCAAAGGGATTATTATTTAT
Organism: Pinus taeda; assembly: GCA_000404065.3. Classification (NCBI taxonomy): domain Eukaryota; kingdom Viridiplantae; phylum Streptophyta; class Pinopsida; order Pinales; family Pinaceae; genus Pinus; species Pinus taeda. The sequence continues at coordinate 59,933 of APFE030060580.1, read as the reverse complement.
TTTCATGGTGAGACAATCCTTGTCACAATGTGACATTCAAGCATGGTTGGCTATAATTGACAATGGTCTACCATGATCAATATTATAAACCTAAGGGAATAATAAACCCAAGGGATTAATATGAGAAACCCAAAGGAATAATAAAACGAAGGGATTAATACTAAGACCCCAAGAGATTATGAACCCAAGGGAATAAATTAAATCCAATGGACTAATATTATAAAACCAATGTATATAAACTCTAAGACAAATATTACAAACATTAAAATAAAAATGATCGACCATCATTGATTTACATATTGAGACAATTCCTATCACAATTCCATGTTATACCATGGTTGAGATTATAATAAAACATATTTGACTTAGGAATAATAAACCCAAGAAATTGATATTATAAACCCAAGGGATTAATACTAAAACCCAAGGGATTATGAACCTAAGTAAATATTATTAAACAAAGGGAGAAAATAAACAAACCAAGGGAATAATGAACCCATGGATGATATAAAAAACCAAAGAAATAATAAACAAGGGATTAACACTAAAACCTCAAGGGATTATGAACCCAAGGAATTATTAATATTAAAAAGTTGAAGAATGAAGAAACCCAATAATTTGGTATTATAAACCATTGGGAATTAATAAAGCCAAGGGAAAAATATTAGAAACGAAAGGGATCAAAAATGGCAAGGGATTAATAGGAATTAATTTTTTAAACCAAATGGATTGATCAACCCACGTGACTATGAATATTATAAACCTAATGGATCAATAAACCCTAGGGATTGTTAATATTATGAAAATAACATGTAAATAAATTGAAGGAATAAACACTATAAATGTAAAGGATTAATATTAAACCTTAGGACTATTATTTAAACTTTAATATTGGGGATTAATAAAACAAAGGGAATAAACGATAAACCAAAGGAATTATTAATATTACAAACTTGAAGAACAGATAAACCTAATCATTTAATATTATAAACCCAAGGAAATAGTAAACCGAACCTAAGCCCTAAATCCATGGCATCAATATATAAACATAAATAATGCTTTAACACAAAAATAATAAAAAAACATAAACCAAAACCAATGTAAGAACCACATTGCAAACCATAAAGCATTAAAACATGATAAATCATCATTACATTAATAATAACACATTTATATCACTACATTATAAATAATAAATAGAATTTAAGCCATAAATACATTGATATCAATACATGAATGTATTAATAGTATAAATCTCAGGAATATTGATATAAACACCTAGAACATGAAATCCCAAAAATAATATTATAAATGTAAACAATATTTTCATTTATGGAAGACATCAACAAAGTGAAGGGATCCACACAAAAGACCACAACAATCAGAAATGCAAGAGAAAGATATAAAATAGTAGCACTGCCATTGGAGCAAAGCAACATAAATGAAAAAACACATCTAAATTGGACACATTGGATTTAAAGAAGAACAACACAATAGGACATTTTAAGAGAAGAGATATACAATTTTGTACATAAAAACAACATTACTGTATAAAATAATCAATTTAACCAACATTGCAACCACAAAATGAACATTGAGTCTTAACATATGTTTTTTGTTTTCTTTACATCAAATAATTCCACTATAAAATTGAAGTTCAAACAATGTTTCAAAAGTCATCTATGGAGCGGCCTCTTCCAAAACTCAACCATACCGATGACAAAAGCAACACCAATTCAACTCAACAAGATAATGATCATGATACTTAACACTTTCCAACCAATTCCTTCTTGTTCTCCTCCGAGACTCCCTCTGGTGCACATGTTTCAAATATTTTACGTGTGTTTTTGTTTGATCTAGCTCACGAATTTGATCATCAAGAAATGGAGGGTGGAACCCATGTTTTCTATCAAACTTGCTATGAAGATAGGATAGAAAGCTTATAGCTCTAGAAATATCTGTATTGTTTTGGCATAATATATGGCATCATTATTGTCCATATTTGCATTTGAAAGGCACAAAAACAAAAGAAAAATCAATAAAGACATGCACAAATAGATAAGTAGAGACGTATGTATATGCATATACATAAACATTAATACCCCATTTTTATTTATATTAAAAAAATTAATGTTATAGTGTTACATGAAAAAAACAATCTAGTGTTACATGAACCAAACGATATAAAAATTTCTACAAATATAAGCCTCATTTCAAAATGCAATAGAAAAAAATGTAGAAATAGAATAAAACTGTGGCCATTATTCAAAAAATGAATATTGGCCATGGTGACGGCCAATATTCAAAACCTCCATTTTTTCATTTCATGATGTAATGTGAATCCACAATATTAATATCAATACGAACCGGTTATAGATTCGATTTGGAATGATTGGTTCATATAAATCATTGTTTATGTTTGAGTGGTATGTTGCAAAGAAAAGAGAATAGGCACTTAAAAAAATAAATAAGTAAAATGAACAACATGAAAAATGATGTAAACAACTTTCTCAAATATTACTATGAATATGATGAATTTATTAATCTAATAAATATATGAAAATGATTATTATATTAAAAGTAAATCAAGAGAATAATAAAAGAAATTCAAAAAACAAACTATAAATAAGGTCACAATGTTATTAATTGTATTTCATAGTGATATGGACCTCAATTGCTCCTCTTCCTTCTTCCTAATTGTAACATTGCAGGAGATGTCTAATAAAAAGTATGTCACTAATTGGAACAAATGAAAAGCCCCACTCATTTTTTATTACATAAAACCAGTAGATTGTATACATGTACCGAGGATAATCTTCATACTCCTTGTCAAGATACAACCAAAACCATTTACTTTTATAAAATACTACATTCTTAGCGGGTGAAGTGCCACCAAATGGAACGGAAACCCTTTGCCATACCCTATCAAGACTACTACAAACATAAATTCATATTGCATTCTGTCATAGATATGTTTTAGAACAAACCAGTCATATTTTCTGCTACTTACATTTTCCAATAATGAAAAGAATCTTGGGTCTCTAATTCATATTGAACCTATGTTTTTAAATGCCTTTGTAAATGGATTCGTTACAAAATAGTTCTGTGTTTGGGAGAATTCTATTGCTAAGGATAAAACCACCATTGGTCCAACAATACACTCTACTCTGTATCTTGAATCTATGAATCCCAAATGAAATAGATATATGTGGCCTTTTTTATTAAGGTATTGAGCAGCAAAACAATTGTCTTCACAATTGAGGAAAGGAACGAGAAATCTATATTCGTTCATAGAGACATTCTTGCAACGTAAAAAGAAAGAAGGTTTTTTCAAAGCATTCTTCCATTTTTTACAAACAGTACCAAACTTTATCACAACCAATAAAGGCAGCAACAGGAAGACAAGTTCAAGAACTTCGAATGGAAGACAACTCCAAATAGTTGGATCCATGATGAAACAATGAAATGGCATAACAGTAAAAGAAGGGCATTTGATATAAAAAAAAGCAATTTAATGTTGAATAAAATTAAAAGTAACATAAATACATAATTTACCATACACAATTTTCAATTTTGTTAAGGATAAGAAATGTTAATGGTTGTGTAAGAGTGAAATTTTAACTAATAAGAAATAGTTGGGGAACAACTTGATTTTTTTTCTAGATTCAAGATCACATGGCTACGTGTTTTCTATAGTAGTAAATTTATTTTAGTTATATGCTTTAATTATGTATGTAATGTGAATCATAATAAAAAAGGAGTAGTCTTTAAGGTGTAATAGCTACCTAAATAATTTATGGTTGGAATTTGACAAAAAAAAAAATTGACTCAATCATAATGAATCCAAAAATATCAAATTAAAATTATATTACTAAATTTCTAAAACAACATATTAGTATATATTAATTTTTTTCATATTTAGAATTAATCTAAAATCATTTTACTTATTTATTAATAAAACAATAGATTGTTAATATGATAAGATAATCCTTGTAATGGACTGCATTAATATCAAACTTAATCATTGTAATGTACCACATTAATATCTACATGATTATGATTATGTGGTATATGGAGGTTAAATTAATAAATATTAGGAAATATAAATAATAAACAATATATGTTTTATGTTTGTGCGATTTTCCAACATAATTTTATATATTTATAACTTTTTTTCATTATTTGAATTTCTTAGTATTTATTAAAATAGTATTTCTTTCTTGATAATGTAAATTTTAAAGATACACTAATCATAATAGTTATAATTTAAATGTTCTTAACCATTAAGAAAATGTGTTTTCTAAGACAATTAATTCTATATGTCTCCATTGGTTAAAAAAAACAATGATATAAAACTTGATCTTCGTCTTAAAATTGAATTATTATTTTTATTTTATGTGTTTGTAAATATTTTGATTGGGTTGTCTAACAAGTAGATGTTAACGATTTTTTGGTTGGAACTAAATACATTTTGCTTGCGATTCCAAACAATCTTTACTCAAATTTACTTGTAAATTTTATTTTATTTTGTTGAATCAAATTTACATGTAATTCCAAAGAATTTTGGCCAAATTAAAAACAATAGAAAATCTAAAAACACATGAATTTAAGCATATATTAAGTAACATGTTTAATGTTTCTTTTAAAAAAAATTGAAAAATATTTTGTTTATGATGAATAAAATCTATTCCGTTACATATTTTTATTATTTTGTAAGCATAATTTACGAAAGATAAAAAATGTGTTAGGGTTTCTCTTAAAAAAAAATTGAAAAAAGATTTGTTTTTATTGAAATTAATCTATTTTTCTTTGTAATATTTTTATTATACAATGATTTTTTTGTAACTATAATTTATGAAAGAAAAAAAAAAAGATTACACTAAGAAATATAATAAAAAAATTTATAATATAATTTTACAAAATCCATATCTTATTTTGCTAACATATTTAATATGTATGTAATATAATGAGAAGAGTTTTTTCATTATTCTCTTATATAATTATATAACTCTATTTCTTCCAAAAAGAAAAAAAATGTTTAAACAATTCTCAATAACATATTAAATACATTTAATTATTAAAATTAATACATTCTAGCTAAAGACATATACATTATACAAATTCCTATAATATTAATAACAACCAGTTACATTATCCATATTACACATACATCATCCAAATTCCTACAATATTAATCACAACCAATTACATTTAAATACACATGTAAATATTTATAATTATACCTCACACCTTTTTTCAAGCAACCACACACACTTAAGATTTGACATTATCAATTAGCAGGAAAGTTGGGTTTCTTTATCCACTTGACTATGATTATGGGGTATATGGATGTTAAATTGAAATATATTGATGGCTTGCTAATATATCCAATGTGAGAATTTCAGGAGTAAGACATCCATCCAATTGAATAGAAGAGCATTTAAGAGCTATATCTATTTTTTTCAAAAAAATATTTTACAAGGATTTTAAACAAGTAGAAAAAGATGTGACATTCTTTACAAGGAACATTTAATAGAACAACATGTTCCACTTGTTTGGGTGGCAAAGTTAATTTATAGTGCCACATAGTTAATTTATAGTGAACAATTAATTAGGTTACTTATGAGTAATTTAAATATATTTACAAAAAATATAAAATTATTCATAAAGTAATATGAATATAAAGACAATATTGATATGCAAAAAACGCTCAAAACAAACTACAAAATTACATTTGATAAACCATCTCTCCTTAATCTTATGCTATTGATTTAAGTAGATCAAGTGCAACTTCCACACACATTTTTTTTTTTCAAATATGAACAATAGATGTCACAAATCTATATATTATTTCATTTATATATGTGTGTGTGTGTGTGTGTGTGTGTGTTATTTATTTTTTGTATGGATTGTTCAACAATACTTCAGCAACAATGAACAAAGCCATTCCACATTAGAGTATTGACAAATCTAGTTAACAATAGCCATTGAGAACAAATATAGGTAACAAATTCTGCACCTTCCTTAGGAGATAGAAGCAGAGACAAACCCCTTCAAATAGTTCCAATAATCCTTGCACGGATCCTTCCAGTAATCATTCAACAATTCCAAATATATAATTTAATATTAGGTTAATTATATGTATATTAATAAAAATTCTGAATTAATAATTTTGAGAGTAGATATAGAAAATTATGTGCAAGATTGAGACAATTATGATTTACGTGAATTTTCAAAGATCTAGATAGTTTTATTTAAATTTAAAGGTATGTGAATGAGTTCCACTCCTATTTAATTTTAAATTTCAAATTTCAAATTATAATAGATTTATGCTTCTTAGAAATATTTTTTATTTTATTATTATAATTATATGATATAAATTTTATTCATTAAATTTTTATTTTATAAAATATTTTAATATCTATGAAAATCCTAAAAATGTATGGAATAAAGCCGATTCTAGGTAAGACAAATAGAAGTCTAGGTAAAATTCAGACAATTTTAGACAATTAATTTTCATTAAAAAAATTCGATAACCTTTGTTATAGTGGAACCCTAGACGAGAAGTTGGGTGCTACAGTTACACATCAATAATCTCACACCCACCAACTATGGTGATCATCTTCGAGGCTCAAACCCCAGCCATAGAGAAAGTTATCTATTATCGATAAAGTTATCTATTATCCTCCACCATCAATAGAAACTTTGAGACTTTGAGAGTGTAAATGCCTGGCAGAGTATATATAAAATTATTAGACCATAGCATTTAAAAAAAGAAGAACCTAAATAGTGTCTTTTAAGAACTGTCGTGCTCAAACTACACCCACGAAAATTAAATACAAAATTATTAAACCATTTCAATTTTTGGGAGAGCATTTAGAAAAATACCAGAACCTAAACAATATTATTTTAAGATAAGCTGAGACCCCAATTCGTTGGCCTATTGCACAAATACTTGCTAGATGTATAGTGACAAGATACTGACTAAGATTTGTGCAAAGAATTTAAAGAAACATTGATGGGAAATTAATGGTCATTAAATTGCTCAAATGGGAATGATCTACGAGGGATTTGAAACACAAACCTATAGGCGCTATCAAAATGTTCGCAAATAATCTAACCAGAAATGGATGTCCTCTTAGAATTCTCAATTTAGAGGGTGGGTGACGCCAGAAGAAATCTATTTTCATTTATACAGAATTTGTCGCACTTTCTTGCTATTTGATCTCAGTTTATATAATTTAATATTAGGTTAATTATATTTATATTAATAAAATTTTTGAATTAATAATTTTTAGAGTAGATATAGAAAATTATGTACAAAATTGAGATAATTATGGTTTACATGAATTTTCAAATATTTAGATAGTTTTATTTAAATTTAAAGGTATGTGAATGAGTTCCACTCTTATTTAATTTTGAATTTCAAATTATAATAAATTTATGTTTTTTAGGTTTATTTATTTATTTATTATAATTATATGATATATCATTTTATTCATTAAATTTTTATTTTATAAAATATTTTAATATCATCGAGAAAGTAATCTATTATTATCAGCCATCAATAGAAAATTGAGACTTTGAGAGTGTAAATGTTACGTCGATAGAGTATATATAAAATTATTAGACCATAGCGTTTAAAAAAAAAAACACAACCTAAATAGTGTCTTTTAAGATCTGTCGTGCATAAACTACACCCATGGAAATTAAATACAAAATTATTAAACCATTAAAAATTTTGGGAGAGCGTTTAAAAAAAAGACTACAACCTTCTTTCTTCTACAAGCTAGTCATATCATGGAGAATTTATACACAATCGATTCCCTTCTTTTTTTTGTGAGCTTGTCATCTCGTTTGAATCAAAGTGGAAAAATATCGTGAACGGAAAATGTGTAGATACCTATAAGATGAGATGGTGGCTCTTATTGTCTATCCATTATGAATCCTTAGATCATACTTTATTCTTTGCACCTTCTCCACAACTACATTTCCCAAACTCTTTCATTCCTTCCTTCCTTCATGTAATCAAATTTAACATCAGAATTTAGGAAATAATTCAATCATACACAAACTACACGAAATTATCAGAGACAGCCGGGAGAGGATGGAAAAAATTAAAAATGCAATCACTAATAAAGGGTTTCTCCAATGGGGAAACCTGAGAAAATAATAGGTAGAGAAAAGGAAGGCTATGAAATTTTTTTCACATTTTTTACCAGAGAGAAGCCGAGACAAGCCCTTCAGATCTTTAGAGTAATCCTTCTAGTATTCCAGTAATCCTTCAAAAATACCAACAACCCAAGTGCTAACAAAGAAATGCATGCATCCATGGAGCATTTGATTAGAATATAAGGAATGGTAATAAATAATAAGTACAATAAATATTTAATGAAAATTTGAAACACTCAAGATGGAGTGGCAGTGTTATTCTATTATTGCTCAAGGTTACAATTTGGCATGTAGTGGGAGAGTTATTTCCATTGCGGATTAATGGAACGATAGGTGGAATGGTGAAATTTATGGAGACATATTTTTTGGAGTTATAGAGACACCTGTTGTTTTTTGGAGTTCTAGAGACACTTGTTCTTTGGAGTTATTATTAAAAACACGAAAGGGTGAAATTGATATACAATTTAATGAAATTACCGACACCTGTTATTTAGAATTGGACACACATTACCAATGGTTTGAAACAGATTCAGAAATACACCTTTCCACTACAATTCCAAGTGTATGTGTAATGTGTTTGTTACATTTGGTAGTGTTCCCATTGTAGTTAATCCTCATAGGTGTCAATTAACAATGGCATGGTAAATTTTAATGGAGCTTTGTAAAACATTAATTTAAACAAGGTTTATCCATGTGATTTAGATATGTAGGGAAGTTAGTAGTGTGAATTCAATCCATTGATATTGTGGCAATGGTGAGAATATACTGGCATCCTTACATTCAAACCATCTGATCAATTTTTTTGATTAGCAAAATCATTAAAGTGCCCAACTCTAATAGGAGGGACACCTATCAGCATAATTAATGAAGGACGCCAAAGGAAATAGGAAATCGGGCCACTGGTGAAAGAGTTCAACGTGCATATTTTAGGAGGTCAGCTTTGACCTCATATACTCCCGAACTTGAGTAGTCAACATTTTCCAACTCCATTAAAAGGTTTTGAAACGGATTAGCCAAGACTAACTAGTCAGAGGTCGGACCTCTTAACTTTGTTGATAGCATTGAGGGGTTTAGCCCAACTTTCGAAAATAAGTGTGTTAACTAATTTTTTTGGATTTGTGTTAACTAATTTTTCCAGATTTTTAGGCATTGTAAATATAACTAATTAGTTGTAGATTTAGTTTTTCTACCTTCTAGACATAACTGTCTCTTACTAATATTGTAAATACATAAATACATGATTTTTCATGAATAACTTTGCAAAGTTTGATCATGGAGTTTATTCGACTAGTAGTATTAGAGTTCCCATTTAGTTGTTTCTAAACTCCATGTGTTCATGTGAAAACCATGGCATAAAGGAGATACTAGAGAGTGAAGACCATGCAGAAAGTTGTTGTTAGCATTGTGTGAGATCGATAAAAATGGAGGTATTTAGATGCAAGGTGAAAGCTATTGTTAGCATTGTGTGAGATCAATAAAAATGGAGGTATTTACATGTAATGCTTTGGGCTAATGGAGGAGTGAACGCCTGCTTACATAGCCCTCATCCAAGACACGTTTTAACTTTTAAGGCGTTTGGTGAAAATAAATATACAGAAAAAATGATGAGTTCGACAGATCATTTTGAAGGAATTTTCCACCAAATACATACATAAAGCCACTTGTGCATACCTTCCTGTAAAATAAAAAAACTATTGGAGAAATTAACCGTTATGAAGGTAAATAAAAACTGTCATATGATTTTAAAATCGTTGTTTATCATTGAGGCATATAGAAACTTGAATATGTGTTCGAATTTGTTTATAAACATATCGATGGAATCTTGAAAATGTGTTGGAGTTTTATTTATCATTTTGTCGGACCAAAGATAAATATTCTTGTAGAAACTGACATGACTCAGTCAAATTAAAAACTGCCAAGATTGAGTCAAATGTGACCAACACTGGATTGATTGGTTGTATGAATGAAAGTTAGCCTTAAGCCTCGATCTCATCTGATAAAAGAAACTTTATTACGGTTGGTAAACTAACATATTAAGGTTAATAAGATTTGAACTTCATTTTCTTTATGCTATCCTATTTTTAAAACCATCAGATCACTAAATCGAGGAGAAATGAATTTATGTTTTTTTTTTAGAAGTATTGTATATATTTTAAATTTGAAAGGGATTTGTTTGAAGAATATATTCAGCTGTAAAATAATCCTGACTTCAATAGTTTTCATAGTTGGAGTTTCACTTAGTGGAAATGATAATTATGAAGAGTAGTTTATAAAGCTTAAAATTGTTCTTGTGAATTTTGTCAAGGAAAAGCAAGGATAGAAAATAAATTGGATGGAAAAGAAATTCCACCGGAGTTGCCTAATAACACGAAACAACGTGAAATTTGGGAGACAACATAAGATGATATATATTTTCTTGTGATACTGCATTTGAAGCATTACAAAGTTGAAATAATATATTATTCATACTCGTAACTAGTGGAAAGGATAATTATGAAGAGTAGTTTATAAAGCTTAAAATTGTTCTTGTTGAATTTTGTCAAGGGAAAGCAAGGATAGAAAATAAATTGGATGGAAAAGAAATTGTACCGGAGTGGTCTAATAACACGAAACAACGTGAAATTTGGGAGACAACATAAGATGATATATATTTTCTTGTGACATTGCATTTGAAGCATTACAAAGTTGAAATAATATATTATTCATACTTGTAACTAGAAATTATTTAGTTGTTGTTGAGATTGTTCAACTTGGAGAAGAAATATAATGATCTTGTTGATGGTGCTTGACCTGCCAACATTCAGGGGATCTTCTGAATATGAATTCCCAATGAGACCTCACACCATTCGAATTACGATTCCCATCCGAAATACAAAACAATTGTCGATGCAGTGGGTGTTAATGATATGACTTGCCTGCAATAACACATAGAGTGATGTATAGTGACCTTAGTGAGAACAAGTGTGTGACCCTGTGGAAAGTCAAGTGTGGTGCATGAACATTCTAACACATGAAAAGGAAAATGAGTGAGCCGCTTAGTAGCATGTAATAGTATGTAGCTTGAAAGGAACACACAAGCATAAATGACATCAGAAGCTAAGATGTGAAATAGTTCACAAGTTAATAGTGATCAGATTAAACAACAACATACATTCAACAATATTCTTACCAATGAAAAAAAAATAGTTCATAAGCATAAGAATAAGTTAAATAAAATACATTTCAAACATAACAAGAATAGTCCTACTATATTCACAACATATGCATTAAAGCATGTCAGCTCTGAGCTTTTATTAAGTGAAAGTTCCAATGATACATACAACATTGACAAACCACTAGCCGCAATTGTGGAAATTAAAGTCAATGTCACTTGTTCCTTCAAAGAAATATACTCTCTCTATGCTATAGAGAAGCCAAGGCTCTAACAGAACTCCCAAGCTCCTGATTATAAGCCTAAGCCTAGCTAGAATATTGGCTACCAAAATCCCTTTACATGAATTATGAGGGTATATTTATAACAATAGGGGGTGACTATTCAACTCCCCTTTGTGACTTTTGACTTTCCTCGTAGCTCTTCAACCTCCTTAAAAAATGGCTCATTAAATTATATTGTGACTCTTCACATTCAAATATTAACACTTGGAATTCCACTTACAAATTAATTATAAAATAATATTACAATTCGCACTCGTACCCATATAAGACAAAGTTGGGCAGATCCAACTAAGATACCTAATAAGACAAAACATATCATGATTGAGTTTGGGGAAACTCCAGCTCAGGAAATTCCACATGATGTTTCTCAGCTACGTGGCAGTGCCAATCTTTGTATTGCATGATGATATCACCAAACTATGTGATGATATCTGGATGGAAGTAGACTCTAGCCTCTATGGAATCAGGGTACACTGACTTGGAACCAACTTGTGTTTCCTTCTTGAGCAGGAGAAACATTATGTTGATTTGGACAGGGCCACCAATCTACTTGCACATACTTTGTCTGTTCACCACAAGATCTTTGTTGATGGATACTTTTCCCCATTGTTCCAAGTATTCATCTATCTCATACCTAACCTAGTTCCTACACTTAATCTTTGTGAGTGAACTGATTGATGGGATCCTATGGGACTTCTTGGGGGAGTCCATGTTGTTGTATAACTGTGCATTCAAGACCTGAATGCTACTGATGAATGAGGAGAGATGTTTGGCATTATGGATCAATATCCGAACACTTTCTTTCTCACAATTTGCTTGTTGCTTTGTTTTATTTCCCAACATAGGTGGTGTCCCTTTGTATTGCATTGACCATTCATGCACGACAGCGATCGAATCTTGTACACTCCTGAGAGTTTTGACAAAATCTTTACATTGTTGTTGCAAGCCTTGCAAGTGGACAGCTGCCTTAAGAATTGTAACAAGGTCCTGATAAAGACTCTACATGGTCTCTCCCAATGCTGATACTTCACCGAGTATTGTTGCCTCCATTTCTTCCAGATGGATCTATGTAGAAGTTGTGTTCTAAGCTACTACTTAGAGTTTTTCAACCTCTTTCCTAATAACCTAAAAGTTTGTTGCCAATTGCTTCTTCTAATCCAACAAATAATATGTATTTGAATTTAAAGCACATGTGAAGACCAAGTTAGCTGTGGAAATGGCACCTGGATTTCTTCTGGTGCCAGTAATGATCACCCTTTCTCTCATGAATGTAGTAGATAAGAGGTCATCTAGAAAATGTTTCTTCCTAACTTGTACATGAGGCTCATCATAGATCATATTGTACATATCCATCACCAGACAAGTTTCGAGAGGAATAATATCCTCTTCCTTGCTTAGATCCTATACTACTAGAGGATGGGGACACTAAGAGGTGACCTATTATGTAATTGGTATTAGGTCGAGATCTTGGTTCTCTAGCTTTGGTTCCTCCATGTCTTGGATTTTAATTAACTGCTCTATCTCTTAAGTGAGCTCTTTATCATGCATCTATTTTCTCTCCTCTCACTGTTGGTTTCATTCTATCTCTTCATCTCATCTCTACATTGTTTCTTTTTTTTTATTGCCTCTACTCTTTGCCTTTGTTCTTCTTCTTATTTTCTCTTCTTCACCTATTCTTCCCTCTTATTTTTCTCTACTTCTTACATCCTTTGTTTCCTCCTTGCCTCTATTGTTAAAGCCACTTTCATAATGGTTGGATCTGCTTTCACATTGTGGCTTGATTCTACCCCTCGACTATGCACAACCCTCGTCTTTCCCTTCTCGTGCACTGTGTTATGCACCTTTTCTGGTGCTACCTCTACAGTTCCTTCCTACTATGGAGCAACCTATGAAGTTCCTAATAAACTATTGGGCTCAGGAGACTTGGAGGCATTGTAGCAATTCCTCCATCCATATTTCTCCAACTAGTGAAAGGTCCCTCTTAGCCACTGAAAATGGATTCTCACACAGTGGTATTTGAAAATACTCCTCAGATGATATAGATTGAAATATCGAGTACTAAATGAAAATTTCTCTATCCCTTTCCCTTCGATATCCACAATATTCAAGTTCTTCATCTCATGCAATCTTATCTGCATGTGAAGGGTTGGCCAATGTGCTTTATTCTTCCTCCGCAAATATGTTGACAACCTTATGGAGAGATGATATGAAACCTCTTGTATGACTAAATTATTAGTGGCATACCTTGGTAAAAGATGTAATGACTTCTGTTTGTTGAACACTCTACAAAAAGTGTCATTCGATGAGCCAAATCAATCTGTTATCTACAATATTGCTTCCATTGCACCATGCGACATGTAAGATGGATCTTACTCAAATATCATCTTGTACAAGGGAATGAGGAAGTGATAATTTAGCTTCTCCATTACTCCTCTTTGGTTGCAATCTGAAGGAAACTTGCAATAAACATACATGGAAGGTTCTCATGGTGTTCAAGTCCAATTCATGTCAGGGAATGCATTATGTGCGCAAATTGCATCCAGTAGATATGTGGATATATAAAATCTAGCCTTCCCTCCCTTGGGAGAACTAAGGGCATTAGATACATATATTCATAGCTACTGAGCCAAAAAATATGACCACTTGAATAGTTTACCTTCATTCGCAACCTAGTCCCCACCCTTTAGGAAAGGTCTTGGTGCTCTACTGAGCATATATTCTGCAACATAAGATGATAAGTAGTTGATAGATCCTCTTGAGATATTTTGTATTGTATTTGTTGGTGGGTGTCTGTCAAAATTTTGATGGCTCTTTCACCAAGGCTTTAAAAATCTCCCACAAGGGCTTCATTGGGGGAGAAATACCATATCACGTGGGTTCGTATTGGGGGATATATATTGAAGAAAAATGGCATAATATATTGGGCGATATATATGGGGTAAAGGGGTTTTATATTAGCAGATATAAAAAATGGAGCTAAGAGTTAATGGAAAAACATAAAGGGGTATAACAAATGTTAATGAAAAAATGGATACCTAAAATACCTAACGGAAGTAGGGATTTTTTAAACTAGGAAGGTGTATTGGGTTTGTATTGGTAGGGGGTTAAATAATGTGATTTTTAGGGGTATTTTCCAATATGTAGTCATATTAGGGCTACTGTTTAATATGTCATGAACGCACGTGATAGGTCAGAGGTTCAATGAGTGAAGCCCCCGTGAAATCTCCTTAGTGCTCAAGTAGCTAATTTTTGTAGAGACATATGAATCCATGAGTGATTTTGGCTTAGGTAAATGGTATATGAGATGATCGTCTACTTCTAGAAAATAATGAAGCCTCCGTTTGCTGTTACTGCAAAGAGTCATAATATTTGGATCTATGTGAGAAATTATTGAACTAATAACATCTGCATATGGAATTCTAGGTACCTGCGTGCAATCCAATGTAACCTTGACTTCTGAATATTAACATACACCAGTTAGTCTACGAGATCTACTTTTAAGGTCTTTACTGAGAATATTTCATTCATCTTCTGCAATGTAATATCTAATTCATTTTCTACAAATAGTTGAGTCTTTGAGTATACTGGAAAGTAAACTTGCGTATGGCTCCCTAATACTTCTCTCTATGGTATCCTTTAAAGAATTTATCTTGGGTGGCATGATAACAATGACTTATGAAGATAAGTGCTCAACACCTACAATACCTATGGGAGGAAAATGCACTCATGGAAAACAATAGATTAGCTTCAACATATCAACTTTCAAAGCAAGATCAAGCAACCAACTAGTGAATTGTTGAAGAGGATTGCACAATTCTAGAAGTGAGTGGAAGGGGACTAGTTGGCAGAACTACGCATTGTGTAGTCTCAATAGTTAGTGATGTACTTGAGGCTAGAGACTATGCAATGCACAATCCAACCTAGGAAATTTGTGAGAGATACTGTAGATTACGCAACCTATGTAGCCAAGGTGGAAAGCCTGAGCCCTAAAACTACACAATGTTCATTTAGGTCATCATGTACCATGCATTATGTAATATTAGAGACTATGAGAGCTTGAACTTTAAACTTGGACAATGGCTAGATGGACAAGGTGAAACTTTCCCAAGGGATGAGCAAATATACCCAGTGAGACTATGGGAAACAAGAAAATGTGAGGGATGGTGCGTGTTAAAGTGTAGATTTGACTAAGTATGGATAGATCAATGCAAAAAAAGTGCAGAAGATCAACATGCAAAAAGAAAAAACAAACATCCAGGAAGATTCACCACAACGATGACTACTAATGGGAAAAAACAAGAAAACTAATGCAACACTTTTGAAAGGCAAGTGATGGACCGAATAAACACTTCAAAAAGCTAATATGCATTAAAACACCAACAACCATGAAAAGAAACAAGAAAAAAAACAATCATAGAAGCAAAATGATAGAAAGAGACGGAAAAAGTGACAAAAGACAACAAAAGAAAAACTCACCCAGAAAAGCACGACAAACAGCACTAAAGGTTTAACTGATATCCAAGATCAAATGTAGAACTGATATGTAGGGTGGTTAATTAAACAAATCTAGATTGATTTAGGTTTATGATGTGTCTACCGAAAACCGAGGAAGAGATACTTGGTGGAAAGTTTCTAAAATAGTAAGTGTGCCACCTTCGGGAAACTAATTCGTCGATCCCTATTTTCTAGGGATGCTTTTTTTTCTTTTTTTATTTTTATTTTTCTTTTTTGGGAAACTTGCATGCACATTTCCAAGAAGAATTATGTAATTCTAGAAGACTTGGCAACCTCTTGACTCAGTGCATTGCACAACTTCTGAGTTGAAGGAAAGGTTTCGTAGTTTCCATCAACAAGGCTAAGCTTCCATCCAGTAATGCACAGTTCTCAAGCTCAAGGTTGGCCTTTCAAGAAGGATTGTGCTATTTTTGGAGGCAAGGTTGGCGTTCCTTCCATGATTGCACAGTTTCTGGAGACGAGCCTACCAGTGTTGCAAGGTCAAGTTAAGAGGTTAGCTTGTGACTTAGAAATATCAGATCAATATCAAAACAAGCAAACACAAGCGCAACATGAAAAGATAAGTCTTGATCACAAAAGAAATACTTGACTATAGTAAGAGATAAGATCTTATGGATAGAAGGGAGGCTCCAAACTTAAATCATGGGAAAAATTTTGGAGGGTTGTTATAGAAGCTACAACACTTGGTGACACACTCGTAGAACTCCAAGTCTCTATAGAAATATTGTCTCATGCAAACCAGGTCTAACTCTTCCGGAAGTATTGGTTAGTTCATTTGACATCGTAGCTTCTTCATTTAGATTGAGTTAAAGATATAGTTTCTGCCATTCTTTTCATCAATAGAACACTTAACCAAGCCGAGTCAAAATAATTTGTTTCAATTGGGGAGAGGGAGTATATAGATACACAAGTGAAAAGAATTTTTAGAGTCTTAGTTTTCATCTCTGGTGTTTCTCCTCTCCCAGTAGGCCAAAATAATACCTTGACAGAGTCACTTAGAAGCAAAAGCATTGCTCCCCTTCTAGCAAACATGGACAGTACCTTGATGGAGTTTCCTTTTTTACCTCTCTATGCAGGAAACCTTTTTCTTATTTTTCCTTTATTTATTTTATTTTATTTTATTTCATTTTGTTCATAGAATTTTTCATAGGAAATTATTGATTTAGTGAGGTGGAAGAGGGATCCAAACTTATTGAGAGCATAAGAGGTTGTTCCTTTAGACAAGGACATTTATATATACCTCTGACACACCTGTTAAGGTTTTCCTCCCCTCCTTACTCTACTCGACTTAGTTGACAAATAATAACTAAAAATTATAAAAGACCTATTAAAGTAGGTGATGCTAGTTATAGGTTCAAGCATCATTATTACCCTATGGTTTTCTCTAAGAAAGAATGCATTTTCCATCAAAGTATCATCGACTAAAAATGGAAGATTCACATAAAGAGAGGGAATAAGCATATAACCAAACATTGATAGTAGAACAACCTCCTCACAAAATTCACCATGCTTTCTTCAGGAAGTAAACAAGGTTTCAAGCGGAATACCCTACATCTAAAAAGGAAAGAAAATAAATGAGCGAAGCGGAAACTACATCGTAATATAAACAAAACAAAGAAAACAATGAACAAACTATTCCTACTCCTACTCCTAACCAAGAATATGCCAGGCTCACGTAAAATTAAATTTCTAGTGTAACCACCGATGCATCGACTGGCTTATATAGGTTGGGGAACACATATAAAGAAAGATATTCAAACATAAAATCAAATAAGAAAGATAAAATGATACATACCACAACATTGAACGTTTGAAAATGCACACAAAATAATATAAGAGAAAAGTGCAATAAAGACACTCTGTGGAGGCATCATGGTGTTCAAACATACTATTAAAACATGACATGTAAAAACAAACTTTCTAACTTTGAAATTGGGCGAACATAAAGAAAGAAGAAAACTTGGGTTTCAGAATGGAGCTCACCAGGTATGAATCCTCCGATGACAGAGTGATAGGGTGATGAAAAACAAATGGAGGATGTGAAAATTGTGAAATAGAATGATTTTCAATTTGTGAGGAGGAGCGATGAGTACCCTTGAAAGATGCATCATTATTCTTATCAGAATTGGAACTAGTATCAATACTACAAGAACCTAACATAACCATCAACTCGAGCTAAAGTGCTTTGACAACTTGTAGAAGTTTGAAATCATCAAAAGATAAAACATCAAAGACCAATGGCTTATAAAAATCAACAATGGAAAAATGAGAGTCATGACCAGATGAATGGGTAAAACAATCATGACAACCATGATTAGAATGTTGAAGATCATAAATAGAGGCATCTTCATCATCTAATGAATCCTAGGGAGGGGAAGATTGAAAACAAGACATTTCACCCTATATTTCTTGAGAATGATGACATGATGAATTGGAGAAATTAAGAAGAGAAGAATTTCCTTCTCTACATTTGGATGAGAAACTAACATTCCACAAATTCTAAGTGTGATTAGAGCTCACATCACTAGAAACTAATTCTCCACAAGATTCAATAGGAATGAAAAAATTGCAAAAAATGTCTGGGTAATGAGGGAGAGGTGTGGAAGGAGAAGAAACAATCTTCAACACATATTCTTATTCATATGTGGGCTCCTAGACATAATCATTGTGAATGATATTGCATGTTTTCTTCTCAACACTAACTCCACCCTCAAATTGATCCTCATGAACATCAACAGAAAAATTTGAAACAAGAAAACCAAAGAACTCACGATAAGGAGGACAAAAGCAATCAACGAATGGAGGATGAGGATATAGAACATCATCACAAACATCATATTCGCATTCCAAACCTACAGTGAAATTATCAATATGTGGGGTGGGAGGAGATGGTGGTAAATCAGCAGATGAATTGTCAAGTCCTCCCACCTCAACCTATGGAAACAGAGTTGATAGATAACAATAATATGAAAAGTCACTTTGAACAACAAATCCACTCGTCACATATTTAGAAGCTATAATACCAATTTATGTTAGGATATTTTTGAAAGATTCATATTCCTTCAGATTCATCGAAATGTGAACAAGAAAATCAAACTTCTCTTTCATTAAAGGCCAATCAACATCATCTTCAAAAAATTAAAAACAAAAATGAATGAAACTATCATGAAAATCATCGAGAGATCCATTAGATGCTTTAACAATCACATGATTTTCTTGAAAACAGATTCATAGTCATACTTGCCAAAGGCATGTAAGAGCTTTTTGATAAGATGGTCGAAAGAGTGTATGAAAATGGTCAGCAATGTGTAACACTATTCCTTGATGTTTTCTTCGAATGTGAGAATGAGCAACCTACAAGCAGCATCCTTGTACTGGATATTGTGTTTTGTGTAAAATTGAAGAAAGCATGATGTGTGCTTAAGAATGGTTGTCTCACCGTTGGCATTGAAGTTAAGATTTGACAAGTCATCAATGATTCTTCTCGGCACTTTTATATTTGTAGTTCTAGAAGAACATGCCATAATTATGATTTGGGGAGAAGCCATTAGATGGTATAGAAAGTTCAAAACAAATTCACGGGCTCATCTTGTCATATGGCCCTCCTTCTAGCACCATAAATGTTGACGGTGTTAGACCCACCAAAATTCAAGGGATCTCACTAATATGATGTCCAAATTAGACCTCACATTGTTTGTTGTAGGAGTAACATCCAAAATATGGCCCAGTTTTTGATGCAATGGGTGTTAATGACATGCCTTGGCTACAATAATGCATAGAGTGATGCATAGTGACTTTGGTGAGAACAAGTGTGTGACCCTATGGAAAGTCAGGTGTGATGCATGACAGTTCTATCACAAGAAAGGGATAACAAGTTAGCCCCTTAGAAGCCTATAATAGTGTGCAACTTGAAAGGAACACATGATCATAAGTGACATCAGAAGTTAATATGAAAAATAGTTCACAAGTTAACAATGATGGAATTAAACAGAAACTCACATTCAACAAGATTCATACAAATGAAAACTAAATATTTCATAAGCATAAGCATAATTTAAATAATATACATTGAAAACATAACAAGAATAGGCCTACTATATTCACAACATATGCATGAAAATGTGTCAGCTCTAAGCTTTTTTAAGTGAAAGTTCCAATCATACATACACCATTGATGGACCACTAGCCCCAATAGTGGAATCTGAAGTCAACATCACATGCTCCTCGAAATAAATATACTCTTTATAGGCTATGGAGAATCCAAGGCTCTCAAAAAACTCCCAAGCTCTTGATTCCAACCCTAGGCCTAGCCAAAAGATTGGCTCCCAAAATCCATTTACATGAGTTATGATGGTATATTTATAACAAAAGGGGGTGACTCTTCAACTCACCTTTGTGACTTTTGGACTTCCCTCATGACTCTTCAACTTCTTTAGAAAATGACTCATTACATTACATTGTGACTCTTCACATTCCAATATTCACACTTGGAATTCCACTTACAAATTAATTACAAATTAATATTATAATTTACACTAGTACCCATATAAGACAAAATTGGGTAGAGCCAACTAGAAAACCTAATAAGACAAAATATAGAATGCTTGAGTTTGGGGAAACTCCAACTCAGCAACTTCCACTTCATGTTTCTCAGCTACGTAGCAGTGCCAAGCTTGGTATTGTGGGATAATATCCACAAACTATGCTATGGTGCCTAAATGGAGGAAGACTCTAGTCTCCATGGCATCTAGATACACTGACCTTGAACTAGTTTTTGTCTCATTCTTGAGCATGAGAAACATTGTGTTGATTTGGACAAGGCCACCAATGTACTTGTGCATACTTTGTCTACTCCCTTCAAGATCTTCCTTGATGGTTACTTGTCTCCATTGTTCTAATTATTCACTTCAAGATCTTACTAACCTGGTTCCTATGCTTGATCTTTGTGAGTGAAATGACTAATGGGATCTTGTGGGACTTCACTACGGATTCTAGGATGGTTTATCATTGTGCGTATAGGCCCTCAATGCTACCAATGAATGAGGTGAGTTTTTGTTATTCTGGATCAATATTTGAACTCTTTCTTTCTCGAGCTCTACCTATTTCTTTGTTTTATTTCCCATGTCAAGTGGTGCACTTCAAAAAATTCCTTATGTAGTTTAACGACGCCCTCATAAAGAATCTACATGGTCTCTCCTAGTGTCAATACTTCATCATGTATCACTTACTTGAGTTCTTCGAGATGGACATGTGTAGATGTTGAATTTTGGACTACTGCTCAGAGATATTCAATCTCTTGCCTAAAAACCTACAAGTAATTTTCCAATTCCTTTTTCTCGACCAACAAATAATTTGTATTTGACTTTGAAACACCTACAAAGGTGAATTTGGCTATGACAAGGAAACCTGGATTTCTTGTCGTGTCAGTCATGATCACCCTTTCTCTAATGAACGCAAGAGATGTGATGTTTCCTAGGAAATGTTTCTACCTTTCTTGTGCAAGCCTTTTATGAAGATCACCATAGGCCATATTATACATATGCATCAGTGGACCATCCTCAAGAGGAACAATATCCTCTTCCTCGCTTGGACCTTTCTCTTCTGGAGGATGGGGAGATGGAACGCTGACCTGCTATGTACTTGACATCAGGTCGACATCTTCATTTTGCGAATATGGTTCCTCCATGTTTTTTATTTCAATAAACTCCTCTATCTCTTGAGAGAATTCTTTGTCCTACATTCGTTTTCTCTCCTCCTCTGACTCTAGGTTCCTTTCTAGCTCTTTAGCTTGTCTCTACATTTTTTCTTTTGTTATTTCCTCTGTTATTCACTTGTGTTCTTCTTCTTTCTTCTACTTGTGTTCTTCTTCTTTCCTCTTCTACACCTATTCTTTTCTTTTCTTTCACTCTTCTTCCTACATCCTCTATTTCATGCTTGCATCTATTGCTAAATATGCTTTCATAATGGTTGGATCTGCTTCCATCTTCTAGCTTTGTTATCCCTTGGACTATGTCAAACCTTCCTCTTTCCCTTCTCATGCACTGGGTTGCACACCTCTACTAGTGTTTCCTTTGAATTTCCTTTCTACTGGGGAGAAACCAGTGAAGCTCCTGCCAAATTGATCAACTCATGGGAATTGGAGGCATTATTGAAATTCTTGCATCCATCCTCCTCCGACTAGTGAAAGCTCTAGCTTATCCATTGAAAATGGATACTCGCATAGTGGTCTTTGAAAATACACCTCATATTGTACAGATTAAAATATTGAGTACCAAGTGAAAATTTCTCTATCACATTCCCTTCACTATCCACAACCTTCAAGTTCTTAATCTTGTACAATTCTATCTATATAGGAAGAGTTGTCTAATGTGCTTTCTTGTTCCCATGAAAATTTATTGAAAACACTGTGGGGAAATGATATACAACCCCTTACATGACCAACTTATTGATGGAATACCTTGGTAAAATATGCAGCGACTTGTATTTGTCAAACACTCTAAGGAAAGTGCCATTTGGTGAGGCAAACCAATCTACTATCTACGATACTGATTCCATTTCCCCATGTAACATGCAAGGTGGATCTTCCTCAAAGATCACCTTGTACAACAGAATGAGGCAGTGATGATTTAGCTTCTCCATTTCTCCTCTATGGCTACAATATGAAAGAATCTTGCAATAAACATACATGGAAGGCTCCCATGGTGTCCAAGTCCAATTCATGTCACGGAATGCATTGTGTGCTCAGATTGCATATAGTAGATATGTAGACATACAAAATCTAGCTTGTCTACCCTTGGGAGGACTAAGGTCATTAGATATATAGATCTGCAGTTGCTCGGCCAAAAAGTCTAACCAGTTGAATGGTTTACCTTCATTCACTACCTAGTCCAATAAGAAATTCCACCATTCAGGAAAGGTCTCGATGATTTTTTGACCTTAGATTTTGCAATGTAAGATGATCAACAACTGATATACCCTCATGGAAGATTATACCTTTAATGTTATAATAGCCCCAGTTAAAAATCCATGTAAAAATATATAACACCATGATTAGTGGGACATGTATTCTAAGCTGAATGGTGGGCAAGACATCCTAATGGGTTTTCATTTTGGTTATTATGGCTAAGGAAATTTCCAAAGGCAATTTCAAAGCCTTTGGAAAGGAAAAATGGCATTTTTAGTAGATTTATTTATGAAAATAATGGAAATTAGGAGAAAAGGGAGGCGACAGGTCACAAGTCACATGTGAGGAGGAAAAGGAAGGAAAATAATGGAAAGTGAAGAAAATAGAAGCCTCATTAATAAAAAGGATTCTGAGGATTAGTTCGTAAGTTTTTGTTAGTTCAGTTTTAGAGCTCTCTCATTATTTTGTCTCTCTCTCTCTCAGTCTTAGGCATAGAGTTTTCTTGGAGCACTTTGGCATTGGATCAAGAAAGGTAAAGAAGGCAAGAGGAAGTAAAGATAAAGTAGGGAAAGGTGGGATCAAGCAGCCACAATAAGATTCATTACAGGTATCGATTTGCATGTGTATTTTACTTGTTAGAATTGGCATGCATGTGGTTTTCTTATGTCATAGCATGGCTTTTTCGAGGTGTGACAGTGTTTTCAACCTAGCCTTTCCATTTCTTGATAGCCTTCATGAGATGGGTTGTCATACTGTGGTTGAGATGGACTGTCAAATGGATTTCAAGCTCAATGGGGTGGATCTCTGAAATGATAAAAACATGGCCTAGTGGTACTCCCTAAACTGGATTGTGGATCAAGTTAAAGACAATGGCCTAGCAACCCCTACGCCTGACTCTAGGTTGCGATAAAGCCAAGGTTATGTGCCTCAGTGGACCTAGGAATCCTTGCCAGTGAATGTGGAGATATACGTTCAAGCAAAGAAGTGGATTACTCTCTGTTGGGCTTAGTAATCGAGGGATGGAATGTATGGAAAAGCCTAGAGAGTGGGTCTCAGTGTAGAGCCTAGTGATCCCTGGATCAGAATTGGGATTACGGTAAAGCCTGAGACACTAGGAGGCACTCAAATTCATCATGGTGTAGGAGGGGAACTCCATTAACATCCATGCTTGTTTGGTTCTTTTTGGTTGGTTATGAATCCCACATTCATGCTTGGAATATTATACGGAGGTGATTTTCTGAAGAGAGACTTGGCTCAACCAATCTATGGTCGGGTGGAACATGGTAGACCCACCTTTGGTTTATTTTTGCATTCATTAATGAGAAACTCATTTGCTTGGTTTTCATGTTTAAATGTACTGGTTTATAGGTGGATTTTATGTTTGATATATTCATGGTATTTTGGTTATTAGTATGTTGGTTATATGTATGTTTTATGAGAGTAGCTATGTATGGCAATTAGTATGTTTTTACTTGTAAATGAATGGACAATGTAGCTATGACCTAATAGATTATAAAGCAACAAAATACATGAGGGAACAATGGTTCTTAGCGATTCTTAGATAAGTATGGGATCCCTATGCTTAATTCTATTTTTTATACCTGTAGATTACATGTTTGCAATATGTTTAATGAAATTCCTATTGTGGTTAGTAGGGGTATCGTTAAGGGCTTGTTTAAATAATTATGTCTACTTCATTGTTTCCCTATTATTTTACTGATCTTAACCTATCATTCCATTATGGGCAGTGACCTGGGCTCTGGACCAAAAATGTGGCTCAAATCCTGGGGATGCTTGGATGCCCATAGCATGAGAGTGTCAAGAGGGCAATTGATCAAAAGTTTTAGTGGCACCCAGGGGCAGGTTGCCTGAATTGTTGGCATGTTTTTGAGGGGTCTTATATATAATGTGGAAGGTTCGTTTGTTGTGTTTCTATTGATTCCATTTACTTAAGGTCACATAGGAGGTTGAATAAAGAAATAGTAGCCTCTCATCACATGTTTACCCTAGTTGGCTAGTTACTTGGATAGATGTGGGAGGAGGGTGTTACAGAGTGGCATCAGAGCATGGTTCAACCCTTGGACTGAGTGGGCGATGTGTTGGTCGGGCATTCATGTCAGTTTCATATGTGTTCCTTATGGTTGTAGTCCACGTTCTTGTTACATTTGCATGGTGTTGATCATGGTTGTAGTGATGTCACCATGTGATGGTTGACTTTGTTGTTGTGGGATGTGCCATCATGAGTGTATGGTTTTATATTCATTTGTTATGCATCTCAGTGTGTATATGTTGTTATGCATGCATTTTCATGGCAAACTTTTTTGTGCATGAGGTCATTGTATGTAATTAGGTCATCATGATTATATTGGTATGTTATGATGCTAATGTGTTGGCTAAGATAGAGAAGGAGATGCAGATCATCAAAGTGAAGTTGCAGCGTTGGACATCAAGGCAAGAGCATGTCTGCATACAAGTTTGTATGTTAGGCATGCAACTACATTAGTTAATGGATTGTTATATGAATTAGGGTTATATACATTAGGTTTATGTACATGTATATTGATGTTATGGTTACATACAGAATAGATGCTAGTTGATTAGTGTAGTCATATGCACATGTGTCAGCTAGTCATGAATGATAGTAACATGTGGTTTTATGCATTGCTATTGTTTTTTTATGTTAGATAACTTGATGATTATGTTATATGGTGGCGATGAGTATGTTATAGGTTAAATTTATGTTGTTATATGATAGTTAGCTTTATGATTAGGTTATATGTTGTTGACGTTCATGATATATAACTTGTTGTTGTTATATGCTGACAACTTGATGATTAGGGTTATTACATTAAGACCTTGATGATATATGTATCATGCTATATTGGATTGGTCTATGCGAATAGTTACGGTTATGACACTGAGGTATGAGTTAATATGTTGTAATATTATGTCATTCTAATCTAGATTGACGTTTCATATGTGATTGTTATGCATGAATGAAAATTGTTTATGAGTTTATGATGTGAACATGTTAGCTAGTGACTATTATGTATATCATGACCGTATTTATGTTTGATTTCATATGTCATGAAGTTATATCATTCTAATCTATATTGATTGTGCATATAAGATAACCCCCCTCGAGATACATTAATGTATGAGTTTTCTTATGTCGTATATTTGGTGTTTGACTGTTTGATTATGTTGTCTGTTTGGTGTTTGCATGTTTGGTGTCTATTATGTCATCTAATTGACTTATTTAACATGTTATGTTGCAAATTGGTTGAATGTTTGGTGAATTTCATAATATGAGTATGTGTTCAAATGATATTTTTTTAAGATGATTGTACTAACACATATGTGTTGAGATAGTTGATATGTACTTGAGTATAGTAGGCGATAGTTGTATCAATATGTCTAATGACTATGATTTGACTATGGATTATGACATGATTGTTAGTCTTGGGAAAATTTGATTTTAAATTGATAGATATGGTTGCCTTGATATTTGGAACATGTGATTCACACGTGTAAACAATTTTAGGAAACATGCTCAGTATTAGCGTGACAAGGTAACAATTGATGTGTTTATATAACTAACAGTTGGGTGATGTGAAAATATTTAGTAAGCCTCGACTGCAACAATGTAAAAAGTAAAAGAATGGAACTGGGCAAGAATTCCTTTGGCTATGTTTAGAAACCCTCATTCCAAATGAATGATTTCTTTGGATATATGAATTATTATTAACCTTGGTTTTGTCTGACATTATGCAGATATGTGCTATAGTCATTAACATGTATTTGACAGGTATATGAGCTAGTTTTTAATTATAGCTAGATTCATCAAGGAGTTGGAGTTCCTTGAGAGATGGCACAAATGTGTTCAGATACAAGGCAACCTTCTCGGCACAATAAGGTAAGATAGATAGTATATTGTATATTTAATTATGCACTAAGAGTTATGTGTTTATGGAAGTATGATGCAAGGCACTATATGGCAGAGAGACTACCATGAAATTATGAAGAAGGCTCAGGTTGAGCTTTCCTTTGGAATCATTGAGAACCATGGGAATGGAGCCATGGTGTTTGTTGAGAGTTTTGTGATTTCAATTCTTTGTGCTTTGGTTACACTTGATTTACAGCTTTATTCATTTCTAGCATATGGCCATACCACCATGTTTGCGTTGTCCTATTGTTATTGGTTTTCATGGTTTTCTTCTTGTTTTCTTATCGGTCTTTCCTTTATTGTTTTGAGAGGCTTGGGAATCATTTGGGAAAGAGGAAATTAATGGAGCTCAAGGAGATTTGAATGAATCCTAGTAGGTAATGCAAGACCTGGATGAAGCTTGATGCATGAGTAAGGAAGTTGAAGGTAAGAATATGACCATCGGTTGGGTTGGTTTGTTCTATTGGTGTAAATTGACAGTCACACTACATTCATGAGAAAGGTAATAAGAAAGGTGAATTAAATGGATGTGAGGCATCAAATACCTTGGCTATGTTGGGAATAATTATTCTCAATGTTCTGCATGGTGTGCATAGATAAAGGAAGTTCTCTCACCCTTGACCTTGATATCTAGTAATTATGTTGTGATCATGATTGCTTTATGATAATCTTTATATACATGTATGTATGTATGTACGTTTTATCTGATAGGGTCATCAGGGATCATGATTGTTTTATGTTGATGTTTATATGTATACATGTATGTATGTTTATATCTCATGTCTCATAGGGTCATCATGGATCATGATTTTTTTTTTTGATATATGTATACATGTATATCGTTGTCTAAAAGGGTTATCAAAGATCATTCTTGTGGAGGAATTATTGGTTATGCAGGTGAATGGTATGAAGAGGTTCCTGGTTTATGAGGAATTGAGTGGGAAGAGTAGTCATGACAAACATATAAGGTTAATATCACATGGATATTAATTTATATTGTATGCTTGTATTATGCCTATGTTTATGTTACGACAGGTAACATTGAAGGATACATGAATGAAATGAAAATAATGTTCTTTGCAGCATACAAATATAGGCATGGATGGTGGAGAGACACTGAAAGAAAGGTTGCTGGGTAGAGACAATGTGGTTTTGGTTGTGGGGTACTATTATTGTACATGTTGCATCTATGATATTGTGTGCATGCAGTGTGGTATATGTATAATGTGTGTACATGTTGTTTATGCAATGTTGTGTACCAGGTGGTATAGATAGTGTTGTGTGATTATTGCATATGCATTGTTCGATATAGATGGTGCTATGTACATGTGGGATATGTGGTGCAGTGTACATATTATATTGTATTCATGATGGATACACGATGTTGTGTGCATATGGCACCATGTGCACATTAGAAATGCAATTTTGTGTACATAGGGTGTTATGTACATGTTGTATATGCAGCGCTATGTACATATGGTGTTGTGTGCATGTCGTACATATGGTGCTATGTACATATGGTGTGATGTGCTTGATTGTACAGGTGGTTTTGTGAGCGTGTGGTGCCCTGTACATGTTGTATATATGGTTATGTATGTAGGTGGTGTTCTGTACATGTTGTGCATATGGTGTTGTGTACATGTGGTGTCGTGTACATGTTGTGTATGTGGTGCTGTGTACATCTGGCATTATGTACAAGTAGTATAGGTGATATGATGTACATGTGGTGTTGTGTAGACGTTGTGCAGGTAGTGTCATGTACATGTGATTTTGTGTACACGTTGTGTTGGTGGTGTCGTGTATAGGTGGTACTATGTACATATTGTACATGTGATACTGGTGTACATGTGGTATTAGGTACATGTAATACACATTGAGTTGTGGGCATGCGGTAATATGTATGCGCTTTGTGTAGTCATGGTATTGTGGAATATGTATTCATTATGTTGTACTATGTGTACATATATGTGTTGTGTCGTACACCATGCGTAGGTGTATATATGTATTTTTTTGTGATGTACACTAGGTGTAGGTGTATGTATGTGTTTTCTTGTGTTGTACAATGGGTGTAGATGTAGTGTGGTATGTCAAGTGTAGATGCATGTATTGCATGATGCTGTATGTCATGTGTGGTTGCATGTGTGTGATGCACACTATGTGTATGTGCACACGGTTCAGGAGGAGGCATTGGGTATTTTTCAAGAGTGGCAACCGATTCACTGTATGAATGGAATAAGGAAAAAGGTAGAAGCAAATGATTGATTAAAGGATAAGTATCAACATTTTATTTAATTTTTGTTATGTGTGTGATCTATGATTCTGGTTTATGATGCTTGCATGTGATTCATGATTTTGATTTATGAAGGTGGCTTTTTGAGCTAACCTGATGTGATATATTTATACATGATGATTTGGTAAAAGATTCTAGTTTGACTTGTTGTGACAGGAAGTAAACATGATTTCAAGTGTAACTTATGTAAGAGCTACCAATGAGTTATGATGTGAATTTATTTCAATTTATTTTAAACCTAATGAAAGGTATGTGAATTTATTTCAATTTATTTTAAACCTAATGGGAGATTGAAATTGACTACAAGAATTAGCAGCAATAACAAAAGAAATTAGAACATGCAACAATATGCTAGTAAAGCACTTTAGGAGCAAGGCCATTGTGGGACACTGGTACCCAATAGTGTCCATTGATTTCCATGAACATGCTATGACTAGTATGATGGTTTTGAGGTAGGTATATGCATTCATTGTTTGACCTTCTGATGCGAGGAAGCCTTGCAAAGGGATGGATGGCCTAGGATAGGGGATGTCGGGGAACTTGGAAGGTGAGTGACTACACAAAAAGGGTGACCAGATTTCCTGAGGGACTATGTATAAGAGAAGGGGAGGCCAAGGATGGATTTGTTTTCATAATTAGGTTTTCCAGATGGAATCAGATGCACATTGAGATTGCACCCTGGAACAATGATCCCATAAAAGTTAACTGAAAGGACAAGTGGCGCAGGATTATAGTGTTGGACATTGGATGTAGATTTGACTTTGGCAATGGATTCTGGACTTCCTGGGAAGGAGGTGAATCCTGGTATTACTTTAAGGATGGAGGTGTGATCCTTTTAATTCCCTTGTTGTAGATGCAACCATCATATCCTTTTATTTTATCCTTGAGAAAATGTGCATATGCGTATAAGTGTATGGCATTATAAATATTGTATCGAGCTGGATTTATAAAGCTCGATAGATATTATGGTTATTTGCTAGATGAATAAAATGTGTATGTGTGTATATGTGGTTATTATTATAAATACCATAATGATTTGTGTTATAAAGCTCCAACAAAGGGTATGTTTCTCATGTTTTAGCAAATGGTCATTTTAAATATTGCAACGAGCTATGTTATAAAGCTCCATGGGAAGTATTTTTTTTTTCAATGGTATTGTTGGTAATAGGTGTCATTGAACACCGAGGATGGTCTTCCCCATAAGGGTAGGTGTTATCGGGAAATCTAGTGTCCACTCGGAGCTACTATTCTCACTAAGACTGGTAGCTATATTAGAAACAAACAAACTAAAACTACTTTCACTTTCCTTTATGAGAAGTAGATAAGAGGGGAAAAAAGGACACCAACCTCAGTCTTGTGCTTGGTTCCTCTCCTTTCTGATAGATCTTCGCCGCTCCTTCTTCGTCTACCCAGCTTCAAAGAGCACCTGTTTAACCAAAGCAACATAATACTATCGAAGAAAAAAGATCTAGAATCATAAACAATATAGGACCAGATATATATTGAACACACAAATGCATATATCATCAAACATACAAGAATGTGGAGGAAAACATGAATAGCTTTATTAATATCAAGAATAGCAAAGAGGATTACAACCAATTGTTCTAACCGAGCATCATCCTCTCAGCATGAAAGCCCTTCTTCACCTCATGAAAAGCTTAGATCACCCAACACTATGATATTGCACCAGGAAACCAACAACACTTCCTTACAAGATACAAGATTCAAGCCTCTAGATCTCTGTGATGAGGGATCCATATATAGATGATTGTAGGGAGGTGAGTCGGCTTCTGGGATTTTTATTAGTGTCCTCTCTCTGATAGTTCTTGATTCCAATTGGAGATTGATGATATCTTACTCATCCCTGGGCGAATTCAGAGAGGCAAGTGTCACAGGAGAAGTTTCTAGAAGATTCCATGATCATCCACCTTGCAAACTGTCTCTGCCATTTGCCTACTCTCACCCATCGCACCCTACAGAAGGGCTTTCTAGTATGCATCGCACCTTTCACACTGAGTAGGTGAGATGCATCACACCCTCTGCACTAGGTAGTCTGTATGGTCCAGTTTTGACCAATTCTGAGCAGTTTTCCATGGAGAACTTCTGGGAGATGATGTAATCAACTGACCTTGTTCCTTTAGGGTGCAAAGCAACACTTTTAGGGACTTAGAAGTCCTTGGTTTATGGACATGTATGATTGGGGTTACAATGACCAAAAATGTCTATAACAGTTGCCCCCTAAAGCATGAGGTCGTTAATATTTTGATGTTGGGTGAAATGCTTTATCATGAGGATCCAAAGTTTTTTTGAGCTAGAAGGTGACCTGTAATAAGATAAATACAATACATTATCTTCATGATATTTTTCGTGATCTAGCTGAGGCGGGTATTCCCATGCTCAGCTTTATAAATTCATTTCCATATAAATAGGACAGACAATCGTCTATGTAGCAGACTGATGATTCGTATGGAGTCATCATCCTTTGATTCGGATGATCATCTGTTTGGAAATTATGTACATTTGATGTCTTTATATTCCTTAATATATCACAGCCCGGATCGATGAAACTAGATCTGGGGTCTACAAACTTGCTCAATCTTCACTCGGAGTACAATTCGATCCATGTGAAAGATGTTCTGGAGTCGAACATGGAAAGACATCACCTGATTACCAGCCAATTATGTAAGTTGTTAACAGGCGCGAGAGGAATCACCGATAATGATGATGACCCTCAAGGTACTACAGTACAATTTATGTGGTGTGAAAAAGGGACTTGGCATCAAACACCACATAAAATCTTTCGGTCAAAGGCCATTGATGTAAACGTGTCGCCGGAAGCGAGAAACTTGCCATTGAGGCATGCAAGCTTCAAAGTACTGAAAGGGATGTTCCTAGGTAAACTTCTTGGATAATGAGCTGATGTCGACAAGAAGCAACCCATCGTAGGAGGGCCCTAATGAATCCCACATCTACGACATGGAACGGAGCAAATGATTCTGGAGGTGAAAATGATCTAATGATACAAGGTTCAGGGTGGCAGTCATGAAAGAATGGAGCATGAATGTATTGCAGCGGATGAGACACAGGTGAATTCTCTGAGCGACTTCTCTTAAACATATCGGCAACACTGAAATGGATTGGTAGCGTTAACCCCAAATATAGATGGTACGATGGACCAATGGTGATATGACTGGTGAACGGAATAACCTAACCCGACTCGGATGTGGAGAGAAAGTGTCATGTTCAAGAGCGACTTATTACCAATAAAGTTTCTTCAAGTTTTCTTCCCCATTTTCCCCAGTCATTGCTAACTAGTACCTCTTTACTTTTATCAAGCTTGAGGAGGATAACATATGCTTGTTCTATAATTTGCCCTTCGGGCGAACCCGTCGCTATGTTTTAATGAGCCTAGTGACAGTGAAACTCGTTCTCGTCCATTTGGACAAGTTTGTCGCTATTGCTTTTAACAAGTTTAAAAACAATGATAACTCGGTCCCTTTTCAATTTTAGAGAGTCTGAAAAGGGATGGAAAGGAAACTCCCATAATCCTTTTTCATCATATAATCCCTTAAGTCCGAAAAAATATAAAATAATATGAAAGGGATGAATTTTCGATAGTTTTAACGAGTTGAACAAGACAAGCGCTCGATCTTTTTGTGTAATATCCCTCAGTTCCAAAAAGATTAAAATCTAGAGGAGGGATAGCACTTCCAGTAGCTTTAACAAGCTGGAGAGGCCAATTGCTCAGCAATCTTTTCATATTTTACAAGTCAGATGAAAAGAGCTTAAAGGAGACTCGTTTTTTGAGGAATGAGTGATAATTTCGGGTAGCAACTGATTCCAGGTAAGGTTTGGAATTTTCCAATCATAGCAGTGTCACAAGGATGGATAATAGAATCACTCGTCGCAGATGATCCTCAAAAGGGTAAACAATCAAACGGAGGCATACAATCGGCTAAAACAGAGTGGAGGTGATGATGAGAACACGACCAAGGCTCAAAAGCTAATGATAATGCATTCACAATGGTTATTTACCATAGATTGGTTCATTTTTTAATGAGCTTAAACTCTGGGGGAAACATTTGCTCATTTCTTAGGTTTAATTTTTAACGAGCTTGAACTTCACATAAAAACTGCTCGTGCCAGTCATATAATAAGGACATCTCATCTATAGATTCCATTTTTTATGGAGCTTGCACCTTTCGAGGCTTTGCTCCATATCCTTTCACATGCAAGCTAGGAATGACCAACTACTGTCCTAGGGGTTAGTTAACTACTAAGGTCAGGCAGGAAAAATTTTCCTTTACTTCGCCAGTGCCATTTGGCCCCTACGAAGGCAAACGGTTGATTTGACCACTCACCCAACTTAAGCAGTTGAAGTCAGTGGAACTACAGTTAGTGTTACATTGGTCAGTTTTCACTTGCTCTCAAAAAGGTTTGCATGCCCCTAGGCATAGCAAAGTAGAGTTTCTAGATTACCTCTCAATTTTTAGAAAAAACATTTGTTCTATCGGGAAAGGCCTACCTTCGAACGAAGGTATCTTATTCCGGTCTAATTCCCTCTTCCTATACGAATGGGTATCAAACTAGTTATATATCCTTCGTAGAAACCTACTCTATGCCTAGAGTTTTCCTACCGGAATAAGCTAGGGTGCATGCCCCCTGGGTTTCAGTCATGTCCTCCCGAATTACTCGCGTTCTTCTGGTGGATGGAATGGAGATTGATGAGACATTCCTTGCGTGGAAAGACCATTTAGAGATGGCATTTGACTATTAGCTATATGTGAGCCGAGGAACGAAAGCTGGTCTATGAGTTGGACCACTCGGACTTCATGCAGAAAACACATTACTCTAAAGAGTGAGGAGACAATGGCTCCCATGCAATAAATATAGTCGCACCCAAGGAGTCGATTATAGTCTAGAGGTCCATGGACTACCATTACGTTCATATAAATGGTTTTCCTTCTCAAAGTATTAGGCACATTGGGAAGGATCCCTAACAGTCAACTGGTTCCTTTGTCGAAGCCTGTCAGATTTCTCATCTTAGGCAGAAGCGATGGTGAACCAAGTGCTTTCCAAGCAGTTGAGGAAAGGATACTCACAGAAGCCCCTTCATCTATGATGGTACTAGCCATGATCATTCTGTAAGCTTGTATAATGATTTAGAATGGTACACTGGCCAGTAAACAGGGTCTGCATACTAGATTCCAATCGAAGGAAATGACTAGGTTGCTTGGAGGTGGGACGGAATAGATGGCCAGATACAACTCTGATGAGCTTCCTTACTGCGGTAAAGGAATGGATAGATTGCCCCCATGTTCAATACAGTCTGTGTTTACGAAAACAATTTGAACGGTGTCGTTCTCATTCTCTTCAGTGACTGTATCATCTGAAGATGGACCTTCTGAAGGCAAGATCGGGTCAACTGTCGTCTCAACCTTTTGACTTTCATCTGGAGTGGATTCAGAGGGTTTATCTTCAATGATAGATGCTTCTACCAACCACAATGGCGTGTTAGTCATATTTTCAACCAGTGATGGACTCGGCAAGAGTTTCTTATATCCAGGAGGAAGTCGTAGCAGTGAAGCAAGACGATTATTCGAAACTCTTTTAGCTTCGTCTAGGAAGGGACAATGGTGGACGACATGATTGTTGGGTCGTTAATATACCATTATTATTATAACATTTGAATGCTTATTCCACCCATTCCTACCATTCTTCATTACGTCATTTATCATAATTTATCATATAATTCTATTTTACAATGATTTATGCTCTTATGTAAAAATATTATTTATTCTCCTTTATTTCTAGTAAATTGATGATTATGCATGATTTTATCAATGATAGTTTTAATAAATTGGTTGTAACATTATTCACCATTTTTAGCCTCCACTACAATTTCCAGATTGAAGATTTGATCATTAAATATTCCAACTCAGAAATTCGCTGGAATAATAAGTGACAATTTTGTGGTTGCGATTCTGGGCAAATGAAGAAGAATATGGAAAATCTGGAACATGGGTTTTGTCTAGAACGGACCCAATTA
The DNA here is from genome assembly GCA_000404065.3 of Pinus taeda. Taxonomy (NCBI): domain Eukaryota; kingdom Viridiplantae; phylum Streptophyta; class Pinopsida; order Pinales; family Pinaceae; genus Pinus; species Pinus taeda. The sequence goes on along the minus strand of APFE030060580.1, from coordinate 24,619 downwards.
ACTCATTGATGAATGGTTTGCCCAAATTCGGCTTGTACTGAGAGAAACGTAGGGTTTTTTGAGCACAATTGTCTCTGATTTGTTGTTGCAGTCATCCTCCAAATCTCAGTTGCAAATCCAAATTCGCATTGCTCTTGTTGAAAGATAGATGGAAATATATTTTCTTCTTGATCAATTGGTTAGAAACAATCCAGTTTTGTAATAGAAATCATGTTGTAATTATCTCTATTGTAACTGCTCTCTGCTCTCTCTTTATTTAAATAAGAATAGAGATCAGAGAAGGGGAATGATGAATTCAGGGATAGATTCAGAATTATGATTTGAATTAGAGCTTCAGAATTAAGGATTCATGATAGGATAGGAGGAAAAGGAGATTGTTGCATTACCATTGCAATTCTCAAAGCTTCAACTGCTGTAATGATTTCACAGTTTGATGATGAATAAATAAAAGGGTTGTTGTTCATTCTTCTCATCTGAAGTAGCCGAGCAGCATCCGGTGGTGGCTAAGGGCCCAGCCTCTAGTGGAGTATGCTACTATTGCATTATATCTTTCCAATTTCCACCATGTGATTTTTTGATTTAATTCCTATTTCTTTGAATCGTACTGCCTTACAGTTTCATGTTTTTGCAGTGAGTTGTTATAGTATTTTATGAAATTGTTTTATTGTACAGGTTGAGATTGAATCGTGTGGTTGTTCTTTTCCATCATAAAAAAGATTATTTTCCTTTTTAACATATATTGTTATGTTGTTCATTTTAAATGTAAATCTTCGTTGTTCATTTCATACTTTGATATTCATTGCAGATTGTTGGTTATTCGATTCCATTAATTAGAGTTTGTTGTTCAGATTTATTAAATAGGATTCATTGTTTAATTCCTTTAATTACAGTTTGTTGTCCATTTACTTTGCTATTCATTTCTGTTGGTTAATTGCAAGAGTTTGCTTCTAAAGAGTTTTCCTAGTTTACTTTCAATGGAAGCTTTATTTCAATTTCTATTTCCTTTTAATTGCTTTAAAGCAGGACTGTCAACTGTAGAGAACATTGGTTATTGCTTCCTCGTTCCTAGATTGATTGTCTTGTTCCAGTTTGATTTCAATTGCATCAATTTCTAGAGGAATTAGTTATTTCTATAGTATCCTCCATTGATGGTTGTTTGAGTGAATTATTTAATTACAGAGCATTTGAGTTTCTTGATGTTGTAGTTAGATTTCTTTTTCAAGATTTCATTTACTTTTTGATTTTAAACACTATATTGCAAAACATTACTCTTGAGTAAATAGCCACCTCAAACTGAGTACACTCTTGAAATAAAAAGTCGTCCCTGGGTTGACAATTAATGTGAAGGTAATCAGGAGTTAAAAAGACACTTTTTTATCGCTCGACAGTGATCGTTTGCACACAGTTTACACGAAAATGTTCATTTCCTTTTCTGTCCAGATACTTCGCTTTCACTAGTTGACGGTGTACTTTCAACATGATCAGAGGTTGAAGACACTGGATTGTGCAAATGACGAGACCAGTCCCTTAAGATCCAAGGGATGCAAGGACAATCTCGATGATAGTGGTCTCCTTTGCAAATGACACATGGAGATTTAGGCTTGGATGGTGCAGTGTGTGGATTTTTTCTAGACGATGCACGATTTCCCCTTCTTGCCTTTGGCTCCTTCTTCTTATTTTCTTTCTTCTCCTTCCCCTTGTTCTCCTTCTTAGTTACTTGATTTTCATCTTTACCAGCCTCATCAAGCGAAGGGGAAGGAGGAGAGGGAGAAACGGATGAAGTAGAAGGTTGGGGGGTAACTCTAGTATCATCTAATTGCTAATTTGATTGTTCAGGAATCACGGTGTTCTGAATGACAGAGGTCGAGAAGAGCCATATTGGCAAGCCAATCGTCAATCCTGGAAGTGACAATGTGGCCATATGAGGTGCACTAACATCTCCCCAAGAGGAGAAAGGACTAGGATTTCCTCCAAGGGGAAATCCTTGGTTGGTAGACTCCATTTTCCTCAACCTAAAGACCAACGCGGGAATAGTGATATTATTCCGATTAAAATAAATTTTAGATGCTTTGACATGACTTGTTTTTTCAATTTTTAAGAGTCGAGAAAAACAAAAGATGACTCTAGTCACCTTCGATTTTTAATGAGCCTGAAGTGACAAGTGCTCAGATGGACCTTTTCCTTTAAGGAGTCTAAAAAGGAACGGAAGAGACTACTCTGGAAATCTAGACAGAGGGATTACCAAACCAATCGCAAAACTGTAGAATAATTTTTATGGTACGACAGTCAATCTTTCCTAATGTTGTGTTCAGTGCATTACGATCGACAGGGCGGCAGACACGGCTTCCTAAGGATAAAGGATATAGCTTATTGTGGTCTCCCAATATATACTCGATGGTACATGGGAGCACAAGTCCACACTGACACTTGTCATCTCAAAGAGGAGGAATCACCCAACTAACAATCAAAGTGATAGTTACCAGCCTTTACGACGCCAGAATATGTCTCTAGCCTAGACTTCTAAATGTTGTGCGTTAGGTTCCAAAGCGTTTTTATGTTCATTGAATTTATTTTACAATTGATCTTGCTTAAGAAATTTTCCTTTAAGGTTCAATGCGTGATGTAGATATATAATTCCTAAAATGCAGTCTAAGATGATAAACAATCATTTAATCTTCTTTTTACAATGAAAATCCTAGCTACTAAGGAAAGAGAAATTAGATTCTTTCAACATAGAGCACAGAGCACACACTAGATGCACTGTCCTAAATCAAACCAACAAGCAGTATAAATGTAAATGCGCATGCATGTATTTGTTTTCAGCCTTCTTAATGTGTGAATGATAAAAAGAATGCTAAGTACAAATCTGAATTATCTTTTCAAAGCGATAGTACTAACAATTTTTCTTCAAAATACGAAAGGAAGATAACGACGACACTTTGCGATTTTGAATTGAAAATTGTTTTCAACACTTGAAAAACTACTAATTCAAATCAAATACAAGAGTAACAGTATAATCGACCATCCAGAACAATAGGATTCTCTTCTATGACTGAAAATGACACTTGCAACACTTCCAAATCAAGAAACGACATTTCAATTACGCTACTTCTTTGTAAAAGAGAACTAAAAATGGCACACAATACACAAAAACATTCACAGTTCTTTGCACAATGGAGGTGGAAAGATGGAAAGGAAGGGGGTTTCCACATAGGTGTACTGATCACAGAAAGCAAAACTCCTGAATAAAGCTAAAGGGAGTGAACAAAAAACCAAAATATGGAAGCAGAAGAGGTCTTATCTGATCAGCGCACCTATAACACAGGGAAAGTGCGACGCAGCACACCTACTACACATGGGAGGTGTGATGCATCCAGATTCCCAAGAGTAGAAGGTTGGTCTAGGGACGAGACTTCAACTTGGTTCTTGGTCACAGTTTGCAGCTCAGTCCAGGGATTTAGACCGAGCAAGTGATGTTTAGTAATTATAAATCACAGGGGCTGATCTAATAAGGTTACTAGAGCCACCACCAAGGAAATTAGAATGTTTGCAAATCAATTGTTCAGTTTATAAACAAAACTTGGAGATAGATTGAAGCAGCATTGATCTATTTTTCACTTGCATAGGAAATGTAGTTCGAAGGCTAGCTGGCTTGACTTCAGGCTTCGTCTGTAAGCTTATAAAACAAACAAATATAGATAAGCAAATAGTTTATTCGCTCTGCAGTCGAGTCGCCATTTTGTTATAGGGAAATCTAGTGTCCACTCGAAGCTGCTAGTCCCACTAAGACTGGTAGCTATCTTAGAAACAAACAAACTAAAACCACTTTTTCTTTTCTTTATGAGAAGTAGGTAAGAGAGGAACAAAGGACACCAACCTTAGTCTTTCTCTTGGTTCCTTGCTTGGTTCCTCTCCTTTCTGATAGATCTTTGCCACTCCTTCTTCGTCTACCCAGCTTCAAAGAGGACTTGTGGAATCAAAGCAGCATAATACTATTGAATAACAGAGATCTTCAATCATAAACAATACAGGACTAGATATGTATTGACCGCACAAATGCATATATCATCAAACATACAAGAATGTGGAGGAAAACTTGAATAACTTTATTAATATCAAGAATAGCAAAGAGGATTACAAACAATTGTTTTGACCCAGCGTCATCCTTTCAGCATGAAAGCCCTTCTTCACCTCATGAAAATCTTAGATCACCCAACACTATGACATTGCACCAGGAAACCAACAACACTTCCTTACAAGATACAAGATTCCAGCCTATGGATCTCTGCGATGAGGGATCCATATATAGATGATTGTAGGGAGGTGAGTCAGCTTCTGGGATTTTGATTAGTGTCCTCTCTCTGATAGTTCTTGATTCCACTTGGAGATTGATGATCTCTTACTCATCCCTGGGTGAATTCAGAGAGGCAAGTGTCACAAGAGAAGTTTCTAGAAGATTCCATGTTCATCCACCTTGCAAACTATCTCTGCCATTTGTCTACTCTCGCCCATCGCACCCTACAGAAGGGCTTTCTAGTATGCATCGCACCTTTTACATTGAGCACGTGAGATGCATCGCACCCTCTACACTAGACAGTCTGTAAGGTCCAGTTTTGACCAGTTCTGAGCAGTTTTCCATGGAGAACTTCTGGAAGATGATGTAACCAGCTGACCTTGTTCCTTTAGGGTGTGAAGAAACACTTTTAGGGACTTATAAGCCCTTGGTTTATGGACATGTATGATTGGGGTTGTAGTGCCCAAAAATTTCTATAACAGTAGGGTTCTGTAATAGCCCTAGTTAAAAATCCATGTAAAAATATATAAGGCCATGGTTGATGGGATACATATTCCAAGCTAAATGGTGGAAAAGACATCATAGTGGGTGTTCATTTCTATTATTATGGCTAAGGAAATTGGCAAAGGCAATGGAAAATGATTTGGGAAGGTACAATGGAATTTTTGGCACATTTATTAATGAAAATAATGGAAATTAGGAGAAAAGGGAGGTGAAAGGTCAGAGGTTGCATGTGACAAGGAAAATCAAGGAAAATAATTGAAAATAAAGAAAATAGAGGCCTCATTAATAAAAAATATTATGAGCATCAATTGGTAACCTTTTGTGAGTTCAATTTTGGAGCTCTCTCAATATTCTATCTGTCTCTCTCACTCTTAGAAACTTAGATTCTTCTTGGATCACTTTGGCATTGGAGCAAGAAATGAAAATAAGGCAAGAGGAAGCAAATATCAAGTATGGAAAGATAGGATCAAGAAACTATAGCAGGACTCGTTGCAAGTATTGATTTGCATGTGTTTTCTCCTTGCTAGATTTCGCATGCATGGTGTTGCATGTGGTTGTTTTCTGACATGGTATGGGTTTTTCTGGGTCTAACAATGTTTTCAACCTACGCTTTCCATTTATTGATAGTCTTGATGACATGGGTTCTCATTATTTAATTGAGCTAGATTTCTGGATGGATTCAAAGCTAAGTGCAGTGGATCTCCAAAAAGACAAACACATGGACCAGTCATCCCTGAACTAGAATGTGGAGCAGGGTAAAGCCACTAGCCTAGTAACCCCTGAGCTAGAGTGTGGGTTGTGGTAAAGCCAAGATTGTGTGCCTCGGTGGTCCTATGAATCTTTTCTAGTGAATTGGTGGGATATATGGTAAAGCGAAGAGGTGGATTGCTCTCCATTGGGCCTAGTAGTCCTAGGATGGGATTGTAACACCCTCCACCCACATATACCCATGTAACCATGCATATCGAGGTAAACATAAGATAAGAGATACTATGATCATATTCAAAAATCACACACAGTCATCCAACATCAGCAATAAAACCCTCAGGAGACATGTCAGCCACTCAAACATCTTGTCCCTGGCTCCCACTGTTGTTTTCGGTCTCTTATGCCATAATTTCTCTCATACTATGGGCAAGGGAGAGACCAACAACCTAAACTCACTCTCACAGGCTTGTATGCCAATGATGATAGACTACAATTTCCAGTTTTGTGTCAGCGACCCCAGGATTTAAGCCACATTTTTGGGCCCAGAGCCAAGGCTACTGCCGAGAATAGAGTGATAGCTTGAAATGATTAAAAATATAAGGAAACAATGATCCACAAGAAATAATCTAAACAATACCATAACCAAACCCCTACTAGCCATGCGAGGCATTTTGTCAAACATATCATCAACATTTAACCTATAGGTGTAAACAACATAATTAAGTGTAGGGATCTCATACTTATCTAAGAATCACTATGAACCATAGTTCCCTCATGTCATTCGCTATATTATCATCTAATAGAACACAGATACATTGTCCATTCATTTACAATTAAAAACATGCTGACAGCCATACATAGCTATTGTCATAAAATATACATATAACCAGCGTAATAGGAATATAATTACCATAAACATATCAACCATCAAAATCCACATATCAATACATTTACACGTGAAAATCAAGGGAATGAACTTCTCTTACTAAATGCAGTAAACCAACCAGAGATGGGACTAGCACGTACCACCTGACCTTAGATTGGCTGAGCCAAGTCTCTCTTCAACCACTCACCCCCGTGCCATATTCCAAGCATGAATGTGGGACTCAATCCAAAATAACAAAGCAGGGCATACCAAGGCTAAATCACTTCACTCTCATCAACAAAAGTCGGGCTTTACTGTAATCCATCCCATATCACTAGGCCAATACAATGAAGACACCATAACAGGATTTACGGCTATCTCCACCCAATCATTGGGCCAAACAAGCATGGATTCCATGAGATTTATCCACCTACATCGTAAAGAATTTTCTTGTCGGCTAGTCCATCTTAGTTCCAAACTCAGATCACTAGGAACTAAATTGAGACCCACTCTCTACGATTTACCGCATAACCCAAACCTCTGATTACTAGGCCCAATGGAGATAAAGCTACCTCTTAGCTTTACCGTGTACCAAGCCATTCGAGGCAATAAAAAATACATCTTTACCATAACCCAGAGTTTGGCTTAGGCGTCACTAGGCCATGTGTTCTATCATTTCAGAGATCCACCTTAGTCAAATTCGAATCCATCTTGTAATCCAGCTCAAACAGAACATAAGAACCCCGTCACACCATGGCTATCAAGAAATGGAAACGCTAGGCTGAAAACATTGTTACATCTGGAAACACTCATGCCATGATAGGAAAGAACTACATGCAATGCCATGCATGCCAAATCTAGTGAGGAAAATACACATGCAAGTCGATACCTGCAACGAAGCATGTTTTATCTTCTTGGTCCTGGATTTCCTTACTTGATTCTTGCTTCCTCTTGCCTTCTTTTCCTTTCTTGCTCCAATGCCAAAATGCTCCAAGAAAACTCTAAGTGTCCAAGACTATGAGAGAGAGGGAGAATAATGAGAGAGCTCCAAATCTCAATTGAAAAATAGGTTTACCAACTTATCCTCAAAATTCTTCTTATGAATGAGGCCTCTATTTTCTTCATTTTCCATTATTTTCCTTCATTCTACTCCTCACATGAAACCTGTGACCTTTAACCTCCCTTTTCTCCTAATTTCCATTATTTTCATAAATAATTGTGCAAAAAATGCCATGTTTCCTTTCCGAATCCTTAGCCTTTGCCTTTTCCAATTTCCTTAGCCATAAACAACCAAATGAACACCACCTAAGATGTCCTGCCCAACATTCAGGTTAGAATAACTATCCCATCAACCATCATTATTGTTTTTAACTTTTATTAAATAGAATTTTACACCAGGGTTATTACAAAACCCTTCTCATTTGGGGACACCATCCTCAGTGTTCAATCACACATATACCTCAATAACTTGCTCGAAGAAGATATACTACTCATGGATCTTTATAACACAACTCATTGCAGTATTTACATTGAAATACCTGCTCAAAATCAAAACATCATGACAGCATGATAAAGTACTTCATAGTGAAGCTTTATAACACAACTCATTACATTATTTACAATGATCATCCTACTGAGTTGCAACCCACATGACATCATATCATCATGATTACATAATCACATGATAGCATTAACATGACAACATAATCATAATGAAATAACACCCATACTGCATAGTGGAGATTTATAACATAGCTCATTGTGGTATTTACATCCATATACATATGTACATATAGCAATATCACCAAAAATTTATACCAAAAACATATACCACATCATATGTATCAAAAAATATACCAAACAACATATCTAAGAATATACCAAAGCACCATCTCAAAGAATATACCAAAACACCATATCCAAACATATACAAAAGCACCATATGAAAGCATATACCAAACCACCATAGCAAAGCATATACCAAACCACCATATCGAAGCATATACCAAACCACCATATCAAAGCTTCTTTGCCTCAATCGGAAGAAAAGGAATGATACATAGCCTGCATCTGGTCATCCATCTCCCATGTAGCTTCATTGGGCCCAAAGTGCCTCCATTGAAATTTAACTTGCTTGATTGATTGGTTCTAAAGCATGAGCATCTTTTTCTACAATATACACTCAAGCTCCAGCTGGAATTCTCCATTTGGTTCCACCTACAATGTAGACTATTCAATCACATGATCAACATCCTTAACATACTTCTTAAGAAAAGATATGTGGAAAACATCATGGAATTTAACTATCAGAGGCAATGCAAGTCGATAGGCTACTAGACCAATCCTCTCAATGATACTAAAGGGTCCATAAAACTTTGGTGCCATCTTGGCATATGATCCAATCCGCAAGGAGATATTTTTCAATTTGATGCGCAAGTACACCTATTCCCCAACCTGGAACTCCTTGAAAAACTTGTTCCTATCTGCACAACTCTTGTGCTATCCTGTGTTTCCTTTAAATTCTTCTTGATCACCTACATTTCATGTTCCATGTCTTCTAACATATCTGGTCCAATCAATACCCTGCTAACCGGATCACTCCAACTGATAGGATTGTTACAACCTTTCCCATGCGATGCGTCAAAATGACTCAGCCTCAATGACTCCTAATAATCATTCTTGTATGGAAACTCTACCAAAGGGAGATACTTTACCCACTTCCTCTACTAATGCATCACATACATCCTCAGCATGTCATCTAATATCATGTTGACCATCCCGGTCTATCCATCTTTATGAAGATGATAAGTTGTACTAAAGGATAACTCTGTGCACAAACCTGCAAATAACTCCTTATAAAACTTAGCAGTAAACTTTGCATCCACATCTAACACAATCTTCTTTCGAACACCATGCAACCTAACCACATCTTTGATGAATACCTATGCTAAATTGCTAGTTGAGAATGTAGACTTAACTGGAATGAAGTGTGCAACCTTTTTTAACATGTCCACAAGGACCATGATGGAATCATGTTTTTTCACTCCCTTCATCAACCCTATGATGAAATATAGGGAAATAACCTACCATTTCCACTCTAGAATCACAATCGGCTGTAGAAGTCCATTGGATGTTTACACTCTGCTTTCACTCGCTAATAATTGAAACACCTCACCATAAATTCTGCTACATCCCTCTTCAAATTTGGCCAATAATAATATCTCTTCACCGTTGTCAATGTCTTCAGATAAGATGGGTGACCTAAATAAGGCTTCTCATGAAACAGCCTCAAGATCACCTTCTTGAGATCCCTGATATCTGGTACATATATCTTGTCTCATAACGTGACCAATCCATTTGTTGTAAGACAATAATCCATAACCTGTGCACCTACAACTATACATGTACATTAGGGGAAATTAGAGGTCTAAAATGGGCTTCCTAAGCAAATTATAAAATAATAGTGGAAATAATAAAATAAGATTAGATTACATCATCAAATTTTAGAGGGAAAAAAGGAAAACCTACTTTTTCAACTCATATTTTTAACTTATCTCCCTACGAGTCTACTGATATTTCAAGCAGGAACACTCATTGGATGCATAATTTGATTCCTCATCTAAGGAGTACCCATGTTGCATACTTTTGATGGACCCTACTACACAAAAAATGAGAAATACATAAAAAACATGACTGTAATCAAGTATTTTCATGTATTTCTCATTTTTCATGTAGAAAGGTCCATCGAAAGTATGAAACATAGGTAATCCTTGGATGAGGAATCAAATTTTGCATCCAAAGAGTACTCCCACTCAAAATTTGAGTAAATCCTTAGGAGATAAGTTGAAAAACGTAGTTTTAATATTTTATTATTTTTAATCGTTTTACTATTTTACCCCAAAAATGGTTAATCATCCCCCATGGTTGACATCATCATCTTGAATCCTATTGATTCTTATAAATTTTATTCTTTTTGTACATTTTTCTTAGGAGGCCAATTTTAGACCTCAAAAGTTCTCTAATGCCTACACCTGCACCTATACCAGTACCTGTACCTGTACCTATCTACTAAGAGCATCTGCCACCTCATTGTATTTACCTTTTATGTACTTGATCTGAAAATGAAACCCATTGATCGTGGCCAACCATCTAGCCTACCAAACATTCAGATTCAGCTGGTCAAACAAATACCTCAACCCAATGTGATCACTCAACAAGTAAAAACCTCTTGCCAAGGGGATAGTGCCTCCACATCTTCAATGCATGTATGATCTCTCCTAACTCAAGTTCATGTGTTGCGTAGTTCTGCTCCTGCTCATTTAAATTTTGGGACTCATAGCATACCACCTGTCCATCTTGCATAAGGACTCCACCAAGCTGTCTCTTCCAAGAATTTGTTCATATCACAAATGCTTTGTCTAGATCTGCAATATGTAGCACTCATGCATGTGTCAAAAACTTCTTAAGTTTCTTAAAGCTAGCTTCGCACTCCTTTGTCCATTCAAACTTCTTACCTTTCGTTTGCAATGATGTGATGGGATAAGACATCTGCGAGAAGTTCCTAATTAACCTCCTATAATACCTTGCTAGACCCATGAAAGATATTACCTTATCCACACTCTAAGGAGCTACCCACTCCATGATGGCCCTTATCTTCTCTAGATATACTGCAATGCCTTTCTTGGAGACAACATGTCCCAAGTAGTGTACCTCAATCTGAAAGAAACTACACTTGTTGAGCTTAGCATACAATTGATGCTCCCTCAACAAACTCAAAACTTCTCCTAAATACTCATCATGCTCTTTCTCATTTTTAGAATATACCAGTGTATCATCAATGAACAGAATAACAAACTTATTCAAATATGGACACAACACACTATTCATCAAGCAAATGAATCTATCTAAATATTTAGTTAAGCCAAATGGAACAACAACAAACTCATAATGCCTATACCTGGTCCTGAACAAAGTCTTGTAAATATCCTCTTCCTTGATGCATACCTTATGGTATCTGAATCTTAGATCGATCTTTGAGAATAATATTGCTCCTTTCATTTGATCAAACAAGTCATCAATCCTCAGAAATTGGTACATGTTATTGATAGTCACTTTGTTCAATTTCCCATTGTCAATGCATAATCTGAGAGAACCATCTTTCTTCCTCACAAACAAGACGAGTGCGCCCCAAGGTCATACACTTTTCCTAATGTATCCATTCTCTAACATTTACTTTAACTACAACTTTAACTCAACCAACTCAGTTGTTCTCATCCTGTAAGGTGCTTTTGATGCTGGAGTTGCCCCTGGCACTATTTTGATAGAAAAATATACCTCCCTATGAGGTGGCAACTTTGTAATGTCCTTAGGAAATACATCCTTGAACTGTTGTAGAACTCGATATCTACTCAACACATCTGCATCCTTAACTTCCTTAACTTTATCACTAGAAATGTGCACTGCAAATAACTTGCACCCTTTCTTGTAACTATGCTTTGCTTGCATAGTAGTCACATCCTAATTGATGTGGATTTCTTCTTTCCCTATAAGATTATTGGTTCTCCATTTTCATCAATGCACTCAATGGCTTTGTCATAACAACCTACCTTGGTTCAATGAAGATACAACCAGTCCATGCCCAATAACATACTATATGAACATAATAGTAATATATTTAAATGTGTTGTGGTAGGCATACCATTCAAGTCAATTGCACAAGCTCTTACCCAATGATGAACTCATTTCTTTGTACATGTAGCCAATTGCACTAACCAAGGCTTTGTATGCAATTCCTTACTCAAAACATACTTATCCACCGGGTCAAGACTAACATAGCTATAATTAGATCCAGGGTCAATAAAAATATAAAGAACTTGATTGCATAGCTTATGGTACATATCAGTGATAGATACAGGGTGTTTTTCCTGCATGTTGTCCACTACTACATTGATATGTGGAATACTCTAACCAACATCCCCAAAAATTGGCGCCTCCTATGCACTATACATCTAAGGCCCACCACCCAGATTTTGTGGACAAACTCTCTTAAGGTGCTCCTTACTGCATAGCCAACACTCTAACCAATCAGTGCCCTCACCTCTATGTTGTTCATGCCGCTGATGTGACCCATGTCCCTGTCTAACTACATTAAACTTCTTTTTTGTTGCCACATTCTCTTTCTCATCTTCATGTGAACGCTTTTTCCTCTTAGGCTACCATTTACGTTTACCTTGTCCTTTCCTCTCCATTCACGCTAAGATTCATTCTTATGCTTTAATTGTTCATAGAAATGCTTCAGTTTCTCAATAACTTCCTCATGTGATTGAGGCTCATCATGCTCAATTCGCTCTGTAATTTCTAGTGGCAAACCACTAAAAAATATCTAAACTCTAGCCTTCTCATCATAAGATACAATGCATACCTTAATAGCTCCAGAAACTTGGTTTTGTACTCTTCATCTACCATTTATGCTATCTATAGATCATATAACGCTTTAGCCTTACTTTGCAGTACCTTTTTTAACAAGTAATTCTTCCTGAAAAGCCTCTTAAACTCTCGTCAACTCACGTCATCCATCCTGATGTATTCGACCTACTTAACATCTTCCCACCAAATGTCTACTTTACATTTAAAGATGAAGATCATTGCTCTGGACTTCATGTTATTTGTGTAATTATTCAACTTATATAATTTGTTCATCCCAAGTATCCAAGCCTCTACATCTTCCAGCTTCTTCATATCTCCATCAGAAGTAGGTGGTTTTTCCTTCTTGAATTCATCTAGAAAATATCCCCTATAGTTCCTCCTGTAAGGATGATAGCAATGACGATCATGGTGTCCATCAAAACCAAAACTAGAATAGTACCTATACTCATCGCCCTCCTATCCAGAGTGTCCAACAACCTTCCATCTCTCACACTGTCAGATCTATCTGACCTCTATCTTCTAGGAGACCTACTGCCATATGCCCCATTAGTTCTGTACTCATTTCCATGGCTGATCTGAAGCGGCCTTGTCGCTACAAGTCTGAAAAACACAGAACAATTATTGCATTAACCTGTGCTTGCTTCTCTTGTTCCTGTATGATCCGGTTATTATGTTCCTTACAACTCCTTATCTCTTCCATCAAACTTCTCAATGTAACTACCAAATCAAAAGAGTTTCCAACACCGTGCTGCTCTTCAGATAGATAGGGAGAGTCTTTGTAGTCAACCTTATTGGTATCCACTTGATCTTTCTTCTTGCTATGCATAATATGTCAAATAAACCAAATCATAACAAATCAACATACCTTAGTAGAGCTTGCGGAGGATACCTTGTCTGCAAGATCACCAAATCAATGTGATACATGTATAACATAATCATAACATCATATAGACATACGAAAATAAATTCATCAACACATAAACATCAGTCTAGTTAGGGTCCAGTCAGCAATGCAAGGTTATATCAACAACACGGGCTATGAACTCATTCATGACAACAACCATTACTCCATTTTACACAATGCTACATGCAACCAACAACATGCATAAGCAATGCCTAATCAATTCTTGTAATCAACCTACAAGACCGATATTGTAATCAAAATATTAAATAATATAACCAAACATACAAGGATGTAAGTAGTCCACATAAATTTAACGTGTAAGCAAGATATAATTCATATGCGACTAGTCACATACTCATGACAAATACATTTCATGAAATCAATATCAAATTCTCCATAGAAACCATACTACAGCCATAATAAATCATCAAGCCAATGCAATAAGCACATGAAATGCAGGTATAAGAGGCACATATGCAATTGACATGCATGCATGTCCATCACACACCGCCCATCCAGTCTGAGGGGTGAACCATCCTTTTATACCTCTCTACAACACCCTCCTCCAACATATACCCAATAAGCATGCCAACAGGGGTAAACATGAGATGAGAGGCTACTATGATCATATTCGAACTCCTATTTGACCTTAAGGAAGTGGAATTGATGGAACATCACACACAGTCACCCAACATTAGTAACAGAACCCTCAAGAGATATTTTAGCCACACAAACAACCTGTCCTTAGGTCCCACTATTGTTCTCAATCTCTTAGGTCATAGCCGCTCTCATGCTATGGGCAAGGGAGCCATCAACAAATTAAATTCACTCTCACAAGCTTGCTTGCTAGTGACCAGAGACCGAAATTGCCAGTTTTGTGCCAGCAACCTCGATATTTAAGCCACTTTTTTAGGCCCAGAGCCCAGGGCACTATCCAGAAAGGAGTGACAACTTGAAGTCATTAAAAATACAAGGAAACAAAGATGTATGAGTAATAATATTAACAAGACCATAACGAGACTCCTACTAGCCATGCTAGGAATTTCTCTGAACATATCATCAACATGTAACCTATACTATTACACAAAACTATCGTCACCATGACTATTTGCAGTCAGCATGGGTCTATAATCACTTATATTGTCCTCCTAAGCAAGTCTCAGCCCTCAGCTCTTCATGTCAATCTTTGCAAATGAGAGAAAGACATAAAAAATCAATAAAGCTCTGGTTCCGCACTTTCTCTCACTTTTGCCTGCGGGCCCGCACCCTTTGTTCATGTTACCTGCATACCTGCACGCTCTGTCTGTAAAGGGGTGGGTGCGTACCCCTGTAAAAGTCAGAAAGGCACAAGTTTATCCTAAAAAACTCACTTTGGGTTAATTCTAGATGATTCTAGAAGGAATTTTGACGTGGATTGTTCGCTCCAAGGTGGTTCATGCATCCCAAAAGAGAAGGAGCTAATCCCTTGATAGGAGGAGATATCCCTTTGAAGGAGGGCTTTATCCCTTTGAAGGAGGACCTAGTAACTTCCCTCCATTGCACTATAAATTAAGGTATTGGGCTAGTTGCTGGGGACGTTAGAAGCTGAACGTTTTTAAGGGTAAATGTTGATGGAATTGGGACTTCCTAGTTAAGCTTGAGAGGAGAGATCACATACCTTTTGGCTTCATTGGGAAGTGAGTGAAACTTGTCAAAGTAGAGGAGACTTCTTGTCGGACCCCGAGAGGAGCTTGTACAGCATCAAGGCACAGGTTGTAAAGTTCTTCTTTGATTTGAATTAATACAATCAGATTAATTTTTCTCAACAAATTGTCTTATGTGGTTTGTTTCATAATCTCCTTGATCATTATGATGGATATGCTTTATGATATTGGCTTTTCAGGTGCTATTTAATTTGTTTGCTTGATTGTGTTTGTAGACTTGCTACAAGGGAGCTCATTTGGAGCAAAGGAGCGAGGCTTCCACAAACTTGCATTGGATCCAAGGTAGGCCTAAAACACTTGTTTCCCTTTGTTCTTAATTGCATATTTAGAGAAAGATAGTTTTTTATTGGCTTGCTTGTCACTAGATATCTTTAGATACTAGGGAAGTTGATCTTGTCCGCAACATCGACTCATTCCTTGTGACAAAATGGCGACTCCACTGGGGAATTTATTGCTTTCCTTGTTTTGACTTTGAACTGAGAAACTGTGTTTTTGTTTCTGTTTTTGGCTTGTTGTGTGTGGAGTTGGGTGGATTTAGTAGATCTAGGATTAGTTTTGGTTTTCATAACTTTAGGAGAAGCCCGTACCCTATGCTTGTAACACAGTGCATACTTATACGCATGTTTTCTTTGCACACAGAGCATGCACGCACCTGTGTGAACTGTGGGCCTGCGGACCCTGCTAAAATTTTGAAAACATAAGATTTGCTATTTCAGTCAGTTTAGTATTTGTTTAGATGTTATTATCCCCTGCCCAGACTTGCATGTGACTTGTTAAGAACTTTCCTTGGCTTAATTCCATTGGTGTTAGGGTTTTAGGTGAAATTCCTAGAAGTTTTGGTTGCCGGTGTTTATTTTCATTTTGGTCGTGTGGTAGCTCAGAGCTTAGAAGCTGTAGAAGCCTCAGATCACCTTGGATTTTACTGGCCTTCTTATGAGTCTGACCATTTGCAAAATCTACCTTTGTTGAGGAATCCATCTAATGTTTTCTCTTTGCGAAACTTCGAAAAAGCTTGTGTTAAAAGTTTGGATTTCATTTTTACAAAAGAAAACAAAAATTGCTTGTTTTTTGACTAATTTGTGATTCTGGACAAGTTAGTACTTGGTTTGCTTATCGCCAAGTAAAACATCCTTGAAAAAGACATCTTGTAAGCTTTTACTTCAAATAGTTTTTTATAGCTTGTAGATCTCAAGATTTTCTTTATTCATAGTTTTGAGTGTTTTATAAAAATACAAAAATCTCTTTTGGAAAAAGATTGTTTTTGTAGTATTTGAATGTTTGAAAGAAAAGGGAAATTCTTGTGAATATAACTAGTTGTCTCGTTTTGAGTGCATTGGAACAAAAACTCTTCTTTTAATTTGTTTGTTAAGAAAGATTTGTGTTTACAAGCATTTGCATTCTCAAACTCTTTCCTAGCTAGAAGTTCATTGAAGGGAAAATATTTCTTAATCATCTTAAGTGCATTTTTTTAGTGATTTCGAGTCGAGTCTTCACACCACGATTTTCATCTCTGCACCTCTTGACTTAATCCAAAACCAATAAAAATAACGCTTAAAGTAAAATAAATCTACTAATATTTTTATTTCTAGGGCTCTATTACACCAACATAGCTTAGGCTAGTGTCGTGGAGTAGGGAGTAATTAACTCTCCAAGACAGTAAAACAAACAAGTAGCTGTATCTTGCGGTAGGAGAGAAATCCAATTGTTGCATCTATGCTCTGGGAAAGCTCCTCTTAAAGGAGAAGCATGAGATCGTGTCCGAACTAGTGTGGGAAACAATCCTTCCTGATTGGGAACGACGCCAGATATTCACGTATTAAAAACGGTAAACCTCGGATTAACCATTGCCGAGGAGCCGGGGGTCACTTGTTGGTAAACCTTGGATTATGTCAAGGAGCCTTCAAGGGGATTGAGCTTGCTACTCTGCCCTTGCGTGCGTATCGGATCGTAGACTGTTCCCCCAGGTATATTTGTTTTTGTTGGTAACCATAGTGACCATATTCTATAGGATTCTTCCTAAGGTGACGTTGGTGGGAAGATCCCACTGTACCTAGAGCAGACGTCGGCTAGACTCACTTGGATTTTCTGGGGGATTCTCTTCACTCGAGACGGTTTAGTGGAGAAACTTGTGCCAGTCTATTCATTAAGCAGGTTGCCGGGGTAACTGTTCCAACCGCTATTTCTATATTGAACTCTGCGACGTTGGATTTCATCACCAACTAGTGTTTTCAGTACGGAAAGTTACTGTTTGCGTGTGGTTTGATCTCCTAGATTCTTTAGGCATGTGATTCAATTTGTTTGATTCTTTAGAGGCTTTAGGTGGTTTTTATTGAGATTTTACTTTATTTTCGTGTGAAGTAGTTAAATTTTTTTAACCGTGGCTGAATTACCGAGGAAGTCCCATAGACTTCGGGGCCGACCTCCTGAGTTTTCACCAAGCCAGCCTGAAGGGCTACGGGCCCTGGTAACTCCTAGAGACAGTAGAGTTGGGTCACCTGAAGATGGAGAGTCTTCTTTGGTGGTACATCATGATTTTCAAGCTTTAGTAGCAGATTATAGTACACAGTCTGTGTCTGTTTCCGAAGTTACTAGTAGTGTTTCATCTACTAGTGATATAGGTGAAGAACCTGAAATATCTAAACCCGAATCTGAAATTGCTGCTACTCCAACATCAAGGTTTGCCTCTCCAGCTTCCAGTGGTCCTAGTTCACCTAGGGTAGAAAGAATAATTACCCAAAATCTTCCTTTTGGACTAATATCTATTGAAGAACTTGCTATTCCGGAAAAAGAAGAAGGCATCTCTATCCCTGAAAATCAACCTGTTATAGAGCTTAGGGAGCGTGAATGAATCTTTTACAGTCCACCTAGGAGCAGTGCTTGGTATCTTCCATTGACTAATTTTTTTGGAAAACCCGGGACTAAGTTTTTCACCACCTCGTATTTCTTATCACCCAACACCTAGAGGTTACTATCCTCCGTTAAATATGTCAAGATAGTCGTCCATGTTTTCTCAATCTCTAGAAGCCTTTTTGTACGGTGGTCCTTCTGTTCCCGCTCGGTATCAATCAATTTCTGGTACTTTTTCAGGAGCATCTTCTCCACCTATTGAACACGGGTTACTAACTGGAAATAATGGTACTAAACCATTGAGTATAGAAGATATTCTCATGATTTCGGGTACTATTCCCAATCCTCAACCTCAAGGTACCCAGTTTGCACCTCCGGGGCAACCTCAAGGTACCTAGTTTGCACCTGGGGGGCAACCTCAGGGACAGTACATACCCACGGGACAGTACATTCCTCAAGGTCAACCCCAGTATCAATATGTACCTCAAGGTCAACCCCAGTATCAATATGTACCTCAAGGTCAACCCCAGTATCAGTACGTGCCTCAGGGTTATCAACCCCAAGGTTAGTACCGAACCCAAGGTTACCAACCACCTTCCGGTCAATCATATGTTCAAGGATCTGAAAATGTACCGTTGAATTATCAACCCTACCTTCAACTCAGTTATGGTCCTCAATATTCTCAACCTGTTATGGGTCTGTACCCTGGAATGAATGTAGTGTGGGATCCATCTCAATCCCAACAGGTCTTGCAACCGAATGTACAGTTGTCATCTCAAACTGGACAACCCTTGGTTTCTAGTTCACCCTAGCAACCTGTCCATTCTACTATTCAAACTTCTGCACCTTCTGTAGCTTCTCAGCCTGGGCCTAGTATGCCTCGTACTCTGCCTCAAACGACTGCTGAAACATCTGTTTCATCTACCCCACCTACTTCTGGAGTATCGACAGCTCCGGTTTCTACTGTTCCTGTATCTACTCCTCAAACATCTTTACCTCAGTCTGGACCCACGGTCCACACTTCAGTTCAGATGACTATAGGACAACTAGGTTTAAGTGCGGTTGTCACAAGTCAACCTCAATTTATTCAACAACTGTACCAAGGATAGTACCAATTCGGTCCTGCTGTGCAGCAGCCAGTCTATCAGTATCAACTGTACCTTGGGTATACATATCAACAACCTCAACAACCCCAGTATGGTTTGGTTAATCCTAGTTATCCCAAAGGATATAATATCCCAAATGCAATTCCAATTCCTAGTTATCCTGGATATCCTCCTCCTGGGGATGGTTTGACGACCCAGAGTTTTAGGGACCCTAATTGTCAGTTACCATTTATCGCAACTTCGGACTTGCTTGATTTGTCATAGCTTACGACCGATCCAATTAACTATCTTCCGTTTTGGCCGCGAATGCCGAATAAGTTGCCTAGTGATATTCCTAAGTTTGAAGGTAAGCCAGGAGAGGACCCGTCGAACCATGTGATGACTTATCACCTCTAGTGTGTGTCTAATTCCATTTCATATGATTCAATCTATTTAAGTCTTTTCCAGCGCACTCTAATTGGTCTTGAGGCCAAGTGGTACATTAAGTTACCACGAGCCACTTTTTATAATTTTAGTCAGTTAGCTAGTTCGTTTTTAACTCATTTTCAGTTGCCAATCTGATATGACAATGGCACGGAATTATTAACTTCGTTAAAGCAGTCAACGTCCACCTAGATTTCAGATCACATTCATGAATGGAGACGTCGATGACGTTTAGCGAAAGTTTTTATTCCAGATCAGATCTTAGCCGAATGGATTGTAAAATCTTTACTGCCCAAGATCACTGAGGATGTAGCTAAGGCCGGAGTTGTTACTGAGGAGCAAGTAATTACTCAAGCACAATACCTTGACTTAGTTTATACTCAGTTAGGTACGTTACACGAGAAAATCCCCGATCTTCCCAAGCAAAATCAAATCGTTGTAGCTCCTTCAGGGTCTCATGCCGCTGATGGTATGATTGGTACGGTTAATACCAAAAGTAAGAAGAAGTCTTCTAAGAATTCTTCTCCTATCATAACCTTGCCAGATTCCCCGATAGAAGATTCTTCCACGGAACTTTCTGCCGATATTCATGTTGTAGAGTCATCTACAGCTAAATCAAAATCTAGTGGTAAGAAGAAAGGGAAGAAGAAAAATAAAACAGATAAGAATTCAAAGGAGAAACCAGAAAAAGCGGAATCAACTTATGGGAAACGCAAACCTCATTATCCTTGTCTCATTTGTGACGAAGAGTATTTTACGAGAGACTGCCCCCATCATGCAGAGGTTGAGAAAATTGTCAAAGGTTCCCAAACTCCTGTTGTTTTGAAGGATCCTTTTCCAAATCAAGACCGTAAGATGATAGGTTCTTCCTCCAATGCCAACGAAGAACCCATACTAATGATGGCCCATGTTAGGATTGTGACTCGATCGCAAGATTATGGAAGTAAAAGTCCTGTTGATGGTAAAGAAGAAAAATCTTCTCATTCTAACCCATCAACCTCAGCTCCCAGTTTCGATCCACTAGAGATCGAGAAACCTAATCCAGACTTAGTAATCAAACCGCCCACCAAGGGTATACTTCGAAAGTCGGCTTTCAATCCACATGCGAGAGCGGTTCAAAACTATAACATTGTTGAAGATTTAGCTGTTTCACCTTTAGCAATGTCGGCTTTGGAAGTGCTGCAATCATGTCCAGCACAACGTAAATTACTTTTGTCAGCTATAGCAGCTATTGACGTTTAGGACTCGAACCTTATAATTTTCAATCTAGAAAATAGTGCACCGCACTTACCTCATCAAATGGCTGTCCAGATTTTAGTGATAGTCAAAAATAGACCTGTTCATAGGACTGTGATTGATGAGGGAGCTTTAACGTGTATTATGACGATACAGTGTTGGAGGTCGCTTGGTTCTCCTTCACTAAATCAATCCCCGACAATTCTAAAGGCCTTTGATGGCCATGGGTTTCATCCTTTTGGCATTCTACGGGATTTACCTATAGGGGTTGAAGGTAAAACTGTTAATCTAGATGTGGAGGTGGTTAATGCCCCTCTATATTACAACCTTCTCTTGGGTCGTAGTTGGTCTTACGCTATGACAGCTGTCGTTTCATCGGTCTTTTGGCTTATAAAGTTCCCTCATAATGGAAGGATCATAACCTTAGACCAGCTGCCTTACTTTTCATCCGACCTAGCCTCTGCTGAAAGCTGTTGGTAAAACGACTATCCCGTATAAGGATGTTGGAGTAGGACTAGTTAAAGGTGTCGGTTTACTGGGAACTTTTCCTTTTCCTCCTATCAACGCATCATCTTCTATTACAACCATTCATATGATTTCATCAGACACAATTGTTTATGATGATCCTTGGATCATACCTTTTGAATCTGAGATAGACTCATTTGGTGATCGTATGCCTTTGAGTCCATATGAAATTGTGTATCAGGCCGTGCAGTCATTCTCCGACACAACTTCAACCAAAATTGAGTTAATGAATGTGGTCCATGAGAAATTACTTTCAACGTCAAACTCGGATTCAATAATGTTTTCTAAACTTGTTCAAACTGATGAGCAAATTCATGAAATCCTATGCATCGATGAGTTACCATGGGAAGATCTTCATCACAGATCTTCGTTTTTACCCGAGGGAGATCGTTTTGAAAATGACTTTTCATCAATTTTTACTGCTGAATATGTCAAGGAAGCTCAGAATCCAGTGAAACATCCTGATTCAGAGTTAAACTTGGGAAATATTTCTTGAACTATTACCCTTGACATTTCAGTTAAGCCTAGAATTGTTGAAAATGTTCATATAGGTGCCTCTTGTACGAAAGATGAAATTCAAACATATAAGGCCCTATTTCAAGAATTTCGTGACGTGTTTGCCTGGCCATATGAGGAAATGCTAGGAATTGACCTCGCAATTTTTATTCATGAAATTAAAACTTACCTAGATGCTAAACCCGTCCGACAACTTTTGCATCAGATCCACCCAAGAAAAGTTGCTGCAATTAAAGCAAAAGTTGAAAAATTACTTAAAGCAGGTTTCATTTATCCAATCTCGTTAACAGATTGGGTATCGAATATTGTTCCTGTTAAGAAAACGCAAGGGACAATAAGAATATGTATCGATTATAGGGACATTAATCGAGCCTGTCCAAAGGACAATTACCCAACTCCCTATATCGATCAAATCATCGATGATTGTGCCGGTAGTGAAATATTCTCCTTCATGGATGGTTTTTACGGATACAATCAAATCAATATTCTACCTACTGATCAACCAAAAATGGCTTTCATTTGTCCATGGGGCACATTCGCTTATTGCAAATTACCTTTTGGGCTTAAGAACGCCGGGGAAACTTTTCAAAGGGCCATGTCTTATGATTTTCATGATATCAAGCACATTGTGCAACCCTATCTCGATGACTTGCCTACTCATTCATTACATTGAGCTGATCATCTCATTCATTTACGAGAAATCTTTATGAGGTGTAGGCATTATCGGATTAGGTTGAATCCCCACAAGTGCGTTTTCTGTATTGAAACGGGTCGATTACTGGAGTTTGTTGTTTCGAAAGCTGGCATTCGCGTCGATCCCTCGAAGGTTGAATCCATTATCAAATTGCCTCCTCCTTCGAGTCTTTGCCAACTCCAAAGTTTGCAAGGGAAAGCAAACATTTTACGTCGATTCATCCCTAACTACGCCGAGATCACAAAGGGTTTTACCCGGTTTTTGAAGCAGAATACTCCATTCTTTTGGGACGAGATAGCTGAGAAATATTTTGATGCACTAAAACACGCGTTGACCCATACACCGTTGTTGCATCCTCCCAACTACAACCAGGACTACTTCTTGTATCTCGCTGCCTCCCATTATACCATTGGAATGGTGTTAGTTCAGGAAGATGAAGTCGGTACTGAACATGTGATATATTAAGTTAGTCGAACTTTAAATCCAACTGAGCTAAAATACTCAAATGTGGAGAAATCGGCATTGGCAGCCGTTCAAGCTGTCCAATGTTTTCATCATTACATTTTACTACGTAAAACTACAGTCATTCTGATTGCAACCCTATGATCTATATTTTGACCAAGCAATTGTTGGGGGGCAAGTAATCAAAATGGATTGTGATCCCGCAGGAGTTTGAATTGGAATTTGAAAAGTCTAAGTCAAAGAAATCTTTAGTTTTTGCGGAGTTAATGTGTGACTTCCCGCGTGCTGACACGGAAACTGTGGCGGAGGAGGGCATAGCAGATGAATCCTTGTTTCTAATCAACACTTTAGATCTGTGGTATAGGAATATCATCGCTTATCTCCAAACCCAATCCTTTCGGCCTGAAATTTCACGGTCCGAACGTCGAAAAATATGCTTCGAGTCCCAACAATTCAAAATTATTGGAGATACTCTTTATCGTCGTGGGGCGAACTCTGTTTTTCAACATTGTTTAACTCATGAGGAAGCTATAAGGGTCCTAAATGACTGTCACTCTGGAGCGTGTTGCGATCATATGTCTGGGTATGCCACAACCCAAAAGATATTGCGCGCTGGCTACTTCTGGCCGTCTATGTTTAAAGATTGTATTATCGCGGTCTGAAAATGCCATAACTGCCAAATTTTTAATCGAAATATGCGCGCTCCACCTGCTCCTCTCCACCCTATAATTACCGTTGGTCCTTTTGCCAAATGGGGTATCGGATTTGTTACATGTAACCCTCACTCGGCCAGGGGGCATGCATATATCATCCTTGCGGTAGATTATTTTACCAAGTGGGCCGAGGCGATGCCTACATTTGAGGCAGACGGCAAAACAGCTGCAATTTTCGTGTTCAATCATATAATTGCTAGGTTTGGTGTTCCACAAGCGATTATCACTGATCATCGGTGTCATTTTCGAAATGTTATGATGACTGAACTTATAGGCCAACTTGGCTTGCGTCATGATAGTTCAACTCCTTATTACCCACAAGCTAATGATCTGGTTGAAGCCATCAATAAAGCTCTAGTCATCATGATCCGACGAATCATTGGGATTCACCGGTCGAATTGGCATAACATGCTATTTTTAGCACTGTGGGCGTATCAAACCTCAGTAAAAACGTCAACAAGGCTCACTCCTTTCCAACTAGTTTATGATTTGGAAGTTGTGTTACCCATTGAGTGCGAAATCCCATCATTGCGTATGGCCATTGAATTACTTCCAGCCACTTCCGAAGAGGAAAGACGTTTGTTATACTTGGCTCAGCTAGATGAGAATCGACGTGATGCTGCATTAGCGATCAAATCTCATGCAAAACGTATTAAAGCTCAGTATGATCAAAATGTGACCCCTCGAAATTTT